>JAQGAK010000592.1:0-64776 GCA_034696945.1 Lipothrix lubbocki | reverse complement strand
AATGAAATAAGGTATGCAGCCATAAGTTATTACGCTACGTTATAAGTATACATGCATAGAGACCTTGTTGAACTCCACATAATACTAGTTTGGCTCATTAAAGGAATAGGTTCGTTAGCACAAACCCGGATAGGATTATGTTGTGTTCTGAATGTATCTACTTCTGTACATGAATAGTTTAGGTTTATGTTTTGCATTGGCTGAAAAATTGCCAAAAATAACTTGGCTTGGAGAATAGAATTTCAAGAGACTCTAAATAACTATTTCGCTATTTATTATAACAAATGCACATTATGTTCATGCAAATTTGTTGCTCGAGAATATTGCAGATATTGTGGTGATAAACCAAATAATTTCATGTTCTTGGTTTGGGGAATTACACTTACTTACACATACTACAGGGAAGTAAAATTAAATAAAAACTCGACTATATGTTGATTATCATAGCTGAACCCTAATCTGATTTTGTTTAAAGCTTATGATGCTGGATAACACTGCAACTGACTCATAGTTTAAATAAGACTTGCCAGAAATAATGCAAAGAAATCTTGCAAATACCATATAGATAAACCTGATGGGTAATCTGAATATATGTATCACATTTAGGGTGTTTTCAAATGTGCCCAGAATAAGATTGAGACGCATTTTGTTTGTATGTATTTTCAAAAAGTAACTTTACATTTTGTTAGTATTTTTGGAATTATCGAGTTTTTTGGAGCTGATTTACGTAGTTCGAATACTATTATGCTAATGCTATGTAGATATCAAATGAAATTAATACATACACTACGAAAATTCCCTCTGTCCTGCTTTACGGAATCTTAGCACAAATCTTTAGAGCATATTCATGTAAGTATGTGTACATAAATATGTACAATAATAATACAAATGTATGTGCACACATTTAATGTAAACTTCCTCCAGCAGGTCAACCATGCGTATATCCAGCAATACATTAGTCTTGGCCTGAACCTACATTTTCACAAGGTTTAACCCGTACATATTAGTCATATGAGCGTGGGTACGCCAAACCGTAAAAAATTTGGATTATTGTCTGGCAACGTAATCTAAATACATGAGTGTACAGAATGTCACTGCAGGATGTGAACTCGGAAGCTTACATAGCCCTCCCGTACGTACTGTCATTTAAAATTCAAAATCGTGCATATAATCACATCCTGAGATTCTTCCAGATTTTGAAGGATATGTGATGATACTCGAAAGAATTAAAACCCGCAGAAGTCCATGGTCCATAACTTAAAAATTTAATCATGTAACCCTACCCATAAAAGTGGACATCCTCTTTTTTGCCTTCAGTGCAAGCAGTGAAACGACTTTATTGAGAGCACCCAATCGAAATATTTTAATATAAGTACTTTCTTCCCTTGGGTGAAAAGTGAAAATTACCGTCCTCATCCTTCCCGAAGATTGCAGCGACGAACTGCATCTCCCGTAAGGCTTGTAAAATATTCAGGAATGACGGTAGATACTTAAATTTGGTATGAGAGAGTAATAATAGATGCTGCGATCAGTGCTACTCAGTTTTTTAGAAGTTACTATATTTGATTTGTGCTTTTACGAAGACTTACAAAACCAAGTAGGACTAGTAGGACAAAGTAGGTGTTTTGAAGTCTCTTTTAGCAAGTAATCTATGTAGGTGTGAAGTTTGATCTTCACATTGAACTTATTGTGATGCCTTCGTATACTCGTATTTAGCATATATATACAAGATTTAATATACATGCAGATCAGAAGTGTAAACTTTCACCCTTTTCTGTATGATTCAATAATTTAAAACCCAGTAAACTAGCTGGTTATAGTTCTTGTAACAGCCTGACCTACGCTACCTCAAATTACAACAAGTCTCAACTCCAGAGAGACTCTTTAACTGTGCAGTCCGCTTAAGAGTCAATTTCTCGTGGCACAGTTTGGACGAACATACACATTTAACAAGCAAAAAACTGGTTTGGTTCAAGATATTTTGCTTAGCCAAGTCCAAGATATTTCATTGTGATAATACTCGGCCCCGGACGTTACTTTAGTACCATAGTAGAGGAAGTATAGTAACTTTGGCTTTATGTTTATTTAATGGCAGAGATTGAGTACATAACATTGCTTATAAAATGCCATGAAGTTTTTCTGGAATTCGTTTTGTTCGTTGCCTCTCCCAACTTTTCTACTGAACAATAATATTCTCCATTATTCCCATTTAGGAGATATCGTCATCTCCATTCAATGAAATATCTCTAGGTCGACATCCGTAGACTTTTAGGCAGCCAGTAGGTTCATAACGGTTAATACGTATGTAGTTACGTAGATATATACAAATACATAATAATATATCTGTATGAGTTGAAGCGGCAAAGTATTTAGCATTGAAAATATTAGAAAGATCTAAATCTAGGGTCTAATATTAACATGATCTATATCAATATGTATGTATGTACTTAAACAGGTATAATATCTTAAGTTAGCGCAAAGCTTATGGAGTAATGCTGCATAAGTTTTGGGTTAACGTAATACTAAAAATTCGACTTGATGCGGGTGGAAACAAGTAAACAATGATGGGTGTACGAAGTATAGAGCAAAGTCGTCGGTGAAAATGGTCTTTCAAAGACCTGAATATATAGAAAAATACTCAAGTAGGTGGATATTCGATGCTTTCTTGTAAACCTGGTATCGGATAGCATTTCATTGATTTCAAGCCATGTTTAGGGAAAGGTTAGGGCCTAGACTACAATCGCAAGGTTGTATTTAATACTCTCACCTGTTATATCCTGTGCACCCCTAGCTGCTATCACGACAGCCTTGTAGGCTCCATCGGGGGGACATCCCTGCGTCCTTTTTCAAATCCGCATTCAGTTACAAATACATAACCTACCTATATACGTAGGTACATGTTCCGAAAATCTTGTAGCCAAGCCATTTTACAATGGTATTAACTTAAATTACAAGTGTACTGAACAACATCAAGTGGATTAAGAAATGAACAGTGTAAGTATAGGATTGTGTGGTCTATTTGAGAGCTTTAGTAATTGGCCTGGCAACTCTCAGTAGTTGGGGACGGGATTTAGGTTTAAATTGCTTGTCAGGGTCGTGTCAGAACATTGATTTTAGCAGCTTTAATTTCTGTTTGTAAACACACAACGATGGTAATTAAATGTCCGGAAAGTTAGCTGAGTGAACTTACAATTAGAGAAAGTAATAAATTATGCTATGTAGAACTAGAACTTCCATGTCCATACCTGCGGCTTAAAATCATGAAAATCTATACATTTCGGGAATTTGAATGTCCTATTCTGTTAATCATTTATAATAGGTACTAGTTTTCATAGCTAAAAGGAACTAGGTATTTATTTGTTTCTACCAATCTCCTGTAAAAACACGTGTTTTTCCTAAATCAGATTTTAGATATGAAAAATTAAATGATATTAGAATGCTCTGAATGATAATTTGTGATATAAAATTGAAATACGATTAACGTTCTGAATTTGATAAAACTATTACCGTAGTATTAAATTAGTAAATAAGACTCGTCCTTTTGTAATACTTGTCTAAAGAAATAAAAAATAAGCAAAATTCAAACCATTTCATGTAGGTTCATGAAAGAAATTTGAGATATAGCATGCTCGGTGAATTTCAACACGTCGGCCCTTTATGATTTTTTAAAAGAAGCTGAAATAATGAATCCCGCATAGTCACTGTGATTCAGAAACCCCCTTCGGTGCTGATTAGCGTTTTTACTCCAATGAAACACCTAAAGGAGAACAGGGGTTCAGGTGCATTCAAACACATGTGTATGTTTCTTTGGTTCATGTGATATTAGTAGGTATAAGTACAGACAGCGTAAGAGCTGCGTATAAGAAGGTGCTACTGTTTCCCATTGTGTTTGATGAACTTTGTAGCGAGCAGAGTTGAAAGGAGATTAATTATTGATATTTGTCATGGAACCCTTAAAGCACCAGTGCTTTATGCAGGTGCTTATGCTCTTTTACATTGCCTTCACAATACCGTCTGTATTATGATTTTCATGTCAAGATTAAGATTACACTGGAGTTGAAAATCTGATTTGAACCGGGGGATGTCTAGTAATGCCACGTTAATACTGGCCACTCACTGGGTTCCATGCCTGTTGAAGCTGTGACGATCTTACGGGCTAATATCCAAGCCTATGGATAGCATACTCTATTCTTGACACCATTGTTAAAATAATGGAATCATAATTTGATTGTTTGAAACAATTATATTTTTTGTTTAATTGTTGAACCTTTTTAATAACATAATTTTATTACTTTAATCTGAGATCTAGAAGCTTTCAATGAGAGAAAGGTGTCGTATCGCCATATACAATATTGTTTCAAGCTTTCTATGTTTTAAACCTGCAGATGCTTTTACATGTGCTATTTCTTCTTGATTGCAGAGAACAATGCTGGGTGCACTTGTTCCGATAGGTTACTGACAATATGCATGATGACAGGACTTCCGCTAGATTTGTTGTGTACTGTTCCTTAATGTGAACGAAAGAAAAAGGTCTAGTGTAATTATTAAACTATAAGCCCTTGGCGTTAGATAATCTCCACAACTTCAACGTGCAAGTGTATTATTCGTGCATCTATTGTTGCCATGATTTTTAAACTGACGACAGAGTGCAACCGTTGGGAGATATAAACATACAAAGTATACATAGTTCACGGTTTCAATGAAAATCCCATGTGGGAACCAGTCTTTGCTACATTGAACATATGAATCATTCATACACTGTATATTTTACAAGGTTGCTTCGTTGGAGAGGTTCGAGAGGGTAGATCTAGTTCAACAATCTTTCTTTCTATATGGAAAGTAAGATAAATTTAAACAATAATTCAGGGCGCACTAGGATTTTCAATAATACTGATAATACAACCATTCAAGCAGAGATACGTTGTGGAAGTCACGGCCAAAACATATTAGTTCATGGACTTAAGTAAGTGTGAGTATTGCCAGGACGGTTTGAGTGAATGCAGTGAGAAAGCTGACTGATGAGCCGTCGATTCCAGACGACCAATCTAAACGGCCTAAGATTCGTTGTACTTGCTCTACTTTATGCCTGAGAAAAAGACAGAAACTCGAGTAAGACCAAGAGGCTCCCGTACGCTGGCCAGCTGTTAGCCCTTGAAGGTCTCGTTTTTTATACAATCCGCTCCTGGTTTCTCTCTGTACTCGTCCTGACTCTTACTAACGACGGTTTTAAGGGCTGCAGTGTTGCATGTTTACCTCCCAGTATATGCGCAGAGTACGTTAGAATTAACTTGGACATGGTCCATTGCAGTATCATCATACAGATATAAGAGTAGAATACGTTCCCAGAATTTAAACACAGATTGCCGATCCCTTGCAGTTTCTTAATCACAGCCTGTCTAGCAACTCTTTTTTATCTTTCGCTAATGCGCTGCTACTGTGTGGAGAATCAATTCTTTTCGTAGGCGTAACTTAGGGAAAGTTTCACTGTTCGCAATACTAATTACAACAAGAGGATAAATTTAATGATTAATGCAAGCAAGCCACTGAATATTCATTTCATACATGTAACATGGCCACTAATTTGTTTAGCAGATACACGAGAAGGGAGCATCTTGAAGGAATAGCATCTTTGTTAAGGCTCTAGGGGTCATGTTACACAAACGACAATTTTTACTAAGGTGCCGTCCGCCTGTGACCGGACCCTTATTTTCTAGGGAATTTCCCACGAATGTAACTTCTTGACTCTGGTATTAGTAACGACCAAGAGGGCATCTCCGCATTGTAACATTAGCCACTGGCTCTGCTGGCCCGTCCTGAGGTTTAGGATGCCTGAGAGTTTAAAGGTCCGCGTGGGACGAAGGGTTTTCATGGCTGAATCAAACATGAAAATTGTCCGTTTCATACCACTTTAACGTTTTAAGCTATGAAAAGCCTTTGTTTTTTGTTTACTGCTCAGAAAAGATTTACTTACTTTACTACTACTATTAAGTAACTTACAATTAGCATATGATTTTTTATAAAATTAGTTCTTCTATAATATATAGAATATTCAGAAAGCTACATTATTTACACACTGAGAATCTAGATAATCACTCAAAGTACTTGCATGTAAAACCTTATAAAGAAATCAATTTCTTCTGTATCGTAAAGCCTCAATAATTTAGCAATAGAGAGAGAGAGCAATAAGCTTTTATAACTTAAAAATATTAAGTCAATAAAGTGATATCTAGCTTTTGTGTACAAAAATGCTAAATTTTACTTTCATTTTAAATACACACGAATTCCAGTGGGAAGGGGACTGTGACGGCAAGTTAAATGACGCCTGCTCCTGTATTGTTATATCCTTCTATTATTTAATGAAAATTGCTTTGTTTTACCCAATCAGAGCTAAATGCATGCATGGTAGTATATAATGTAAATACACACATCAAAACAAAAGACAAAGATTTTGCATGGGGGAAAACAGGATGTGATGTGATGAATGAATGGACTTCAAGATTAAGAAACGTTGAACGCAACGACTTTTTTTCATTTCCGTTTCCGATTTCCCCTCAAGGGTTAGCGTAGTCTACGTCTGTTGTCTTGCATGGACCAGTATTTCAAGTCCGCCTTCCACCAACAGCGTACATACGGCCAGCAGAATTTTATGAATGAAATGAGTCATACAAGTGTAGGGAAGATTTGTGGTCCACATGCTCACTTGAAATAGAAGTACACCTGACTCAATGTTTTTTCTAGCTTTTTCCATTCCTCCTCCTCGAATACTCCCAAAGTCAACATAATGACTTTAGAGTGTACGTGTGTAAATGTTTCGAGTGTATTTATACAAGTCCAAAAGTGAATAAGAAAGGGGTTTACTCAATATCCGTAACGAAAATTTAAAATGAAAATTGTGAATGAGTTTTTAAGACCGGTTAACTTTTAGTTCAGAGGTGCTGTCGTCAAGGTACTCATACAGACTCTATACTTATAAGTAACTATTCTAGGCGTGGAGTGCCACGTTGTTGGGAATGATATATTTTTCCATTCATGATCGTTTATTTCATTCTACGAAGAATTATTATTTGATTTGATATGCCATCCTTTCGGGATTGTGTTCCCTGCGGTATCTTGTCGGAATCGTCCACTTTACATATACTTATTCGTATACCCAGAATAACTCTTTTAGACACACGTAGAACTTGTGGTCTCACTAGATTCACATGCAAACCATAAAGCGATGAGCTTACGCTGTAGTATGCTGGTTGTAGATACAAGCAGTGAGAACGTATGGACAGAATTTTCCCGTGTACAAATCATGAATGATCCTTGCTTTTCATTCATAAATTCCATGCATATGTATTAGCTCTCCTGCTAGAGTTGAAGATAACGGGCTGTTGAAATATAGCCATTATATGGATGGCAGTATAACCATTAAGCTTCCCTGCTCAACTGAAATTAGTTTGTCTCTTGGTGTAAACAGTTGAATGCGTAGAAAAGAATTGTAAGCACTCACGTTGCTCAGAAAATGAATGAATGAGTCATCTCTAATTGTCAGATTTCTGATCTTTTTAGTACTGAACGGCGCGATTTTTTAGTAATTTGTCAACCTTTAATGCTGTGTGACTAGTTAGCTACTACTAATATTATACTTACGAAAGTATATTGAGATACAATGATTGCATACATGAGAAACTCCGTTAATGCATTGTTGTTGATAGATGCGAAAGAACACATGAAGCTTCACTTTCAAAACATGTTTACTCCGTGCAATATAGATAAGAACATTGATTGTGGTGGGCACACATTTGTAGCGCAAAAGTATCTAAAGCCAATAAGATAAGTGTACTATATACTAATGTGCATGGAACGGCAAATTGCTACTAGTTGCATTCGACTGTGGAATGGAACTTTTGTTCCGGTTGCTCCTGTTGAAATTGAAGCACGATTAGTACTTTGCTTGCATTTTTATCCTCTTATAATAAATATAATCTCAAAAATATAAAGGGTGACATGACATTGATAAATTTGAACAGATTTGGCAAGTTACCTGTGCAGATTGGCAGAACTCAGCACTCTATTTTAATCCGGTGCTTGAGAATACAGACTTTGAATTATTGACGTTGATTTCAAGTGCTGCACTATATCAGTAAAGTTGCTCTCTCGCGGGTTTTTCCTTTCCAACCAGTGCGCTTACAAAGAAGGTATGTAAGGAGGTTATTTATGATACGTATATACCAACTTAAAATAATTAAATACTAATTGTAAGTACTCCTAAAATTATAGATATCTACTGTATCTGCTGGTAACTTGCTACACGGTTTAACCATTATTTATACATTTGAATAGCATTTAATCAGCCCATAAAATACAAAGTTTTAATTTTAAGCAAGTATACAGTATCATTATTTAAACATAGGCTGCTTAAAATAAATAATTACTGGACTTATGGTCACGCTTGTTTTGTAAGCTACAAATTGTATACGTAATGAGCATACTAGGGTTATGCTATTTTTAGATATTACATTTCTCATTGAATGTCCCCAGGTATTCATTCAGTTTTACTTCACATTATCAGCTACGAACATTACATATATCCTAAATAGCTCACATTATCAAACGCAATAAAGCTACAATAATTGGTCATTACATAATTACATAATATATATTCCAGCGTAGATATTGGTATTCAATCCTGGGTTTTAAAATTTAAAGACGGAACTCATCATCTGTTGCTTGATTACCAGATTAGGAGTCTCTTTACTCCACTAAACTTTATTATAAGTATATTATATACCATTACTATATGCATAATAATTACTTATACTCAGCGGTAATGTCAGGAGCTACCACAATGTTTATGTATATTGCTGTCAGCTGGCTGAGCAAATGCTGCTTACAGCACAACATGTGTTTAGCCAGGAGCTCCTTAGACTCACATGATATTGTTTTGTATACTTACAAATCTGTTTAAAGATGATGTCGGTCATGAGCTTTAATTCCTCTAAGCTCGAAAAGCACATACCTATGTAGGTAATCGCCCGTACACGAAGCGACAAAAGTGCATGGTTGCGCTTGTCCAGCGTTGTGGTACTCTAAGTTTTGTACTTAAATAAATTGTAAATGTTACTTTTGAATTTCTAGTTGAATATATTTAAAACTGCAACAGTTGTCTATTTTTAGCCTAAAAGAGAAACAAAACAGTGTTAATGACTGTTATTTTCACCTCCTGTTCCTTGTATAAAATTACTCCTTGAAAACAAGAAAGTGGGGAGAGAAGTACCTGAAATTGAAAAAACAGTTATTAGTTCGAAGCATTTAAAAGCCATTGAGGTAATTATGTCGTCTGGAAGTCATCTCATATAATACCGGAATATGTATTTTAGCCTAAACGCTTTGTGTGGCAGTTCAAGGCTGGATTGGGAGCACTGGATAATGTTATGTTATGCGTACCTTGATTTTAAACCATATGCGTATGTGTTCAGATCTTATTTACTCTATAAACATATTTCAGCTTAATTTTTTGTAATTACATTGTGGAGGAAAAAATTAAGACATTTATTGGCGATTGTAATGGAGCTAAGATTGGTTTGTTTTCCGGCTTGATTGTAGTGAATTTTTTTGTAATGAATTTGATTGCAAATCGATAGAAATGTTTGATGAGACCACACTGTTGGAATTCTAAGTAGAGTTGGCCTAGGCGATGAAACCATAGAGAATTAAATATAAGGCTTTGACGTCTCCTCGTTTATTATCCTGTCAAAAGATGCCAAGTAGACGGGGAAGTTAGAAAAAGATCAGCATTTTCACTACAGCCACTTGCATGCAGCTGTGTGGGCCTAAAGTCTTGTTTTCATGCATGCATTGGTACTATATGTATTATTCTATTACTGGTCTTCATGGAGCATGTACATTTGCAGTCTATTTTCACTCTCGCATAATTCTTTTACCGAAGGAATTGACATCGGAGGAAGAAAATGCATGTTCAATACAGAGAGTTGCTATGTAATCCCATCTTGACTTTTGATACTTTATAATATACGAGCCGTACCTGATTAGACGGCTGGCTGTGGTTAGTAATTGGCAAAGCTTCATAATTTATGGAGTAAGGCACTAGAAAATACTGCCGTGATACGTGTGAGGTTTTTCTGGCAGTAAGATGTTATGGAGACTATCAGGAAGATCAAGAGCGATGAATTGGCCTTGAGATATTTTTGAATGTTGCATGTATTTTTTCAAGGTAGATATTATTTTCGACTCACGCGTACTTATATAAGATAAGGTACACATGTGATGGTAATGACAACAGTCCGCTCCTCCTGCATGCAAAGCCTTTAGGAAGGATTTAATTTCCAATTTTTACCCATTTGACAAATTCACACTAGTTTCAAATATATTTCTTGCCAGCGCGAGCATGTCAAAGCTGGGGAATAAAAGTACTTGGCACAGAAAGCTCCATGTGATGGAAACTGCGTTCATCTTTTGCAGACTGCATAATAATGGCTTAATGGTGACTTACAATTTAATGCCACAACCTACTGGATCATGAATAAAGTGATTTAATAGGTCTACTTTCAATTTTTTCCTATTATCCTAAGATTGTGTAATAAATACTACATGCTGTATAGTAGGAGTTATGTGTATAATTCAACAAGGTACATATCGTCGTTGGTGAAAGATCTTAAAGTACCAAAATCTATCACTTCAATACAGAATTTGGTACTTTAAGATCCTTAGCCGACGATATTTCAAGTTAGTGCTCTGATAATTTGTGGCAATAATGAAGAACATGTCAGAAAGATTCATCCATACGTGATACTATTTGTTTGATAAAGGAATTTGTGGTTTTGCTCCAAGAATAAAGCATCGTTGTCCATACGGGTATGAGCAGGAGACTGTTTTTGCTGTCGACTGCTGACAAACATGCATACGTAATATATACAGAAAATAGTTCTATGGTATCTACATATTATTTTCAAGCAAATCTTCAGGGCTGCACAGTGTCTCATACTTGTTCAATAGGTATGTAATGGTTATGAGTCAGATTGTACTTTTGTGTGCGGCTGAAATTGCGGTTACAGATATAAGGTGCATATTTACAAAAGCACTGGCTCCAAAAGAAAATGCTTTACCTCACTCAACTATAATAGCCTTGCTGCGGTGACTATGGAGATCTATGGGTACAATTTACTTCATTATATTTACTACTATAGATCTACTTGCGTATGTGTCTATGCATGCGTCCTCTATACTTTAAAGCTTATCTATATACATGCTTGCACCTGAGTTTTTCTGGAGTAAATGTGAAATTGTTAAGATGCATGACATCCATGTACACAGACATGATAAAGTTTTTCCAAGGAGATACTGCCAAGGGACTTATTTCCAAGTGCACTGTAATTGTGAGCATTGCCGAGACTGTAGTTAAGGGTTGGCGGGTGAAGATTTGCTTTTAGAATAAGTAGGTACATACTTGGCCGTGAGTTTCATTCATTCACAGAATTTCTAGCCGCTGGTCTTCTTTTCTTCCCCCACTTGACGGGTCTGACTGAAAGTTGTGAAAGAAATTGGGGTCTTTGAGTTCTTGTATTTCTCACACTTGTGTACTAAAGTTGCTCCAATGTTCCAGTGAGTTTGTTCAGAATTATAAGACTTGTGCTGTAAGTTCATTTGGATTGCTCAGTGTGCAGTGTGTTCAAAGTTCTCTTCTCATCGTCAGTATAATTCAATTATAATGGTGACGATATAAAAAGTGAAATTGTGAGTAATTTCTTTGCTTACCGGTCGTCAAGAAATGTGATTTTGGTAAGCTTGAATATCTAAATAGTATACGTTGTTCGTGCAGTTTAAACTACCGGGTTTTGGGTGAATTATAAAAAAAACTTCATATTTAGTTGTGAATACTGTATATGATTTCAATTTAATCATTAGAGGCAGGATGTTACATTTACATAATAGTTCGCTCCGTATGAAAATATCCTTTACCAACAGTTCGGAGAAAAATGTGATAAAAACATATTTTTAGCAAGAGTAGATATTTGTGAAGGTTTAAAAATACTAAATAATGTTTTCGATAACAAAGACAAAATATTATTGAAATATTTTTCTAAACTGTGTAGCTCTTGCATTTTTCGTTTTTATAATGTCCTCTTTATTCAATGCATTGCATATTTTGTTCCTAAGTGAAATGCATATAGAGTAAATAACAAGACATTCGGAAGATTGCAGGAATGAATGAAGTAAACTGAAGGTTATCTCATTTCTCTGTGCATTCGTAAACCTTATCCAAGCGGGACCCCTCACTCAAATTCTTTACTCCATATCATTCCACCATGTCCCAATAAGTTAAATTCTAGCATTTTGACATCACCTTGTAGGTTGCAGACTATAGATGAGTAATATAAGACTAAAGAATCTTATAGCGTAATATTTTTAAAGATCTTAAAAGTTTTCATTCTATTCTATGGAATAATATTTGCAATGTAAATTTGGGGTTTCTCATTCTAATGTAAAGTAATCCAATCTGAGAGTACCTTGTTGAGTCTGCATTTTTGAAAATGCCTTGTTAACTCCTTACTTCTTGTGCGATCCGTACAGTTGAGGAATGAAGTGATGACGTCGTTTAGCCGTATTCGTCGTTGGTTCAGTAGTGATAGGAAGCTACATGGAAGCGTGATAACTCTTCCAGTCATCATTTCCAATTTATGAATGAACTCCGGAACAAGCTTAACTCTGTTTTCTCACCCGATTTTACTACGTTTCTGCTGATTATTTTTGGAGAGATAACATTGTACAATCTTTTCATTCATAGATTTTACGCTTGTGTAGGTCCAAAAATCTTTTACGGAGTGCTCACATATACAGAGTTAAATTCAGATGTACAGATATTAATACCTTATAGAAAGTATTAAATAGAATTTATATTTCTACTATCGTCAACTGAATGGGTTGTAAGCTATTTGAATCAGCTATCAAAATTTAAATTATTTGACAAAATATTAAAAAAAGATATGCCATTGTACTTGTGCAGTTTGAATACCAAATATTTATGTATATGTATATCAAATTGTAAGAGTCTATGGAAAACAAGTTGTTTTTATATAAGTAGATATACCAAAGCTTAAATACTAGAGTACCATGTACAAGCATTCGTAATTTTGAGTTGGTAAATGAAGCGAATTTATTACAGCCAGCGAACAATAAACATTTAATTACAGAATGCGGCGTTAATCCTACAAACTGATGTTAAATAAGAAACTTCAAAGCAAACAAAACTCTCCAGCGTAGACGAATTGTCTATAACTACTCAGCTTATGCGTAGATTACAAGTTTTGTGAATGGGGGTGATGATCAACGGTGAAGGAATCAGTGTTTCTTTACACCAATATATGTATATAACTACAATTGTAAGGGTTAAAGTATAACATTATGCTCATGTATATGTTGATAATCTGTAGTAAAAGTGATGGCTGAAGATTCAGCCGAATGAATATAAGTAGTTGTGGGATGACGGAGTGAGATGAGAAGTGAAGTACTTTACAACAGGAATCACCTACTACATACATGCATGTACATACATAGACACACATACACACTGAACCTCCCGAGAGTGTATAATGGGTAGGCTAAAACTTTGGACGACTGGCAGAGAGCTCTAAACTTAACAAGTAAAGACAGTGAGGACGTTAAAGCCTATGCTCATTCATTTGTAGAGCTGGATTCAGACGAGGTGGTCGGTTTTAGTGTGCATAGACTTTTGTGCTCTCCAAGCGACTTTTACAGCAACATTAGAAGGATTTAAAATCTTTCAGTAGGGTTTTCTGTGTTTATTCTATACACATCTTATATATACATAAGGTACTTTTACGCGCTCCTGTCCCATGTACAGTGCAGCGTGAACATATAGAAACCCTAAAGAAATACACTTCGAAAGCAGTGAGTCAGGAAAGTTCCTTTGAACGTATTCACACAATCTCGTCTTCACTTCTTCTCCTAGACTTCTTCTTGTATTTATTGTGTGTGGGTGCTGTTTTTCTCCAACAGACACATTGAATGCTGCGCGGAGTAGTCGGTCCTAAACATACATTTTCTAAATGCCCAAGTTTTCTCAGAAGAAATTTTGTGAATGAACTTCTATAGATACAAGAACTCATAAACAAGCCCTTGTGCGTTTAGTTTTCATGTAAAGTCATTATACGCAAATAGTAATATGTAATATAAT
This sequence comes from Lipothrix lubbocki, assembly GCA_034696945.1. NCBI lineage: Eukaryota > Metazoa > Arthropoda > Collembola > Symphypleona > Sminthuridae > Lipothrix > Lipothrix lubbocki. The sequence goes on along the minus strand of JAQGAK010000592.1, from coordinate 50,576 downwards.
GTTGAAGGTGAATGAAGTTCAAATGGGAAATGACTGTTACATTTCTACATATTTCTTTATAAGATCTTTCGTATTATTCCAGGCATCAAAATTGTGAAGCACACGTTACGACTACATTTTCAAGCAGCAGCAGCAACAACAGGAGCGGAAGAGCTACTGGAGGTTCTATAAAACGAAGAATAATCAGTATATAGTGATTGTATTGTGAATCAGATTCGGTCTCAAGTACATATTTGTCATTAAGGCTTGTACTGCCATTTCCTTCGGTTGAACCGTCTTCTGTTGGATTCCCATGAGTGGCAATTGTTCGACTCGTGCTTCTTGAAGTCATGGACTACCTAGACAATACGTGGTTTCGCTACCAAATTGATTGTGCCTTAGAAAATCAAGATTTTTATTCACCGTATCAAGAGACAATGGCTATGGCCAATAAGGTGAGAACAAGTTATTTTGATTATGCTTGTGTCAATTTGGCAGTGCAATTTTCGGGAATTAGCCTACATACTTCGCAGTGTTTGTCTGTTGGTAATTTTTTTTAATGTTTCTAAAATGGTAATGAAGGTAACTATTTTAATTTTAACGGAATATTTCTCATTCTCAGTAAGTATCGGGACAGATAAGTGGCTGACTAAAAGAAATGCTTACTATTTAAGTCGTCTGGTCTATTATTAGGGATTGCTGCAAATGTGGTCTGCAGCCATGCCTTGATGGGTTTTAAACAATTTCCATTTTTCAAAATCGATCAGTAGTTACGATAAAATTGGCATGTGGGTCTATAAATTGCCGGCTCCGTGCAATTATTGCATTGTTTGTACTAACTGTGAGTCTTTACGAGGGAGCAGAGTGCTAATTGTGTTTGTCGTGAATATTTCTAATACTTATGTCGGCGCCGGTGGCAGCTCCATGTGACTTGACGGTATATGTAACAAATCATGGGCGAAGGAATATATTTTCTATAAACGTAACAACATGCATTTAAATTAAATATAAGGCTAGTAGCGTAAGGACTTCCAGCGAACGTATTTATTTAATAGTTTCTCTCTCTCTCTCTTGTGTGCTCGTTTCTCCTTCATTTACTTATCCCGCTGTGAGTTTATGTACACACATTTATGAATTTATGAAGCAAAGAGTGAGCAAGTAGGAAATGTGACAAGATTTAAGGTAATTACGGACAACACCGCATGTAGCTGCCGAAATAAGTATTATGTTTTAATGATATCTATCAGCTACTTATATAGGAAGCGGTTCAATTTGAGTATTGATTGAACTTCGGTCCCTCCTAAAGACCCGTGCATGTATGTATGTCCCATATATGTATAATTTAAGCCATAAGGGGCTTGCACAATCACATGCATATTTCAGCTTGACTTTCATTAGCCTCCATATGTGTATATGGAAACCAGGCATCGGTTCAAGTTGTACAGTTTGCTTTCAATCAGATGAAAATTGCGACATGTGTAAATTCGGAAAGAATTGATAGAATCGATCCTTGATCAGTTTACAATGAAAAAGCAATGAGCTGACTTTTAATGAGAGTCCTTGTTCACCTTATTACTGTCGACGGCACATCTGGAGTCAAGCGCTTTCTTTATTTGCGTATCTTGTGCCCTATGTTTTTTCCCTTGCTGAGGCTCAATATTCCTTCAATGGAATACAAACTGTAATTTATTTCATGTGTGTTCCATGTTTGTGAAAAATACACTGATCTCTGATTATCCCTACTGTTGCAGTACTATAGCTGTATAGGCAGTATCAAATGACCTCCAGCAGAAAATACATTAAGTATTATACTTGACATGTAGAGAGACATGCTTCATTTAAATTCAATTACATACCTATGTGTACGTTCTCGCAGCTAAGGTAGATTGTAAACGATTTGAAAATATATGCACTATTGGAATTGATTTAAAGCTCGGTGCCAGTTTTCTCATGTTTTGCCCGATTTAAAACGGTTGAGAGGTTTGCCATGTATGAGAAATGAATGGAGAATACGAGTCAAGTTATATGTTATAGGAATTTTGAGCAATAATGAATAATTTGATTGTTCCGACCTCCTCTCATGCGTCACTGAATAACCTTTCAGACATTTGTATTCCGATGCCTGAATATGATTAATATTTCTCCACTTTGAACAGTATGAAGATGTTTGGCACCTTTTTTATTTATATGCAACTACTATTAAAAGGAGTAGCCATACCTACTGTGTTTTGACTTTGATATTTATATTAATGTCCCAAACCCAAATCAAAATTTTTGCCTATGTTAACTATTGTTATTATTGTAGTCATGGTGTAGAAGTTTATAAACAAATATTTGCACATACTATTCGTATTATTTTTGGAAAACGGACTAAATTAGGACCCCGTAATCCAAACGTTTTATCAATTCAATATTTTTGTAGTCCGATAAATTTTTAGATTTTCAAGCCAGTTTTTTTTAGCAAATTCAATGATCAAGCTGCTCGCTGGTGGTTGCTCGTCGCCACAAAAATGATTTTATCACAATTTTTTTAACTGCAAAAAATTACAGATTCGTATATCTGTATGTTCAAGGAAAATTCCGTTGAATACTCAATGATTTGCAAGGTAACTGAACTTTCACGTAAAAGTTGACAACTTTTGAGCTGGTGAGGTAGAGCCGACTCCGAATATTAATAATTTTTATCCTGAATGCACCCAAGGTCAAGTCAAAATAACTAAAAGCTAATAATGGTCGGATTCATACTTCAGCCACATTATAGAATAGTTTTGTATATTTTTCTGATGTTGGACAAATTACATTTTATTTACTGCCTTTTGATTTCCAACATTTGACATGCAAAAATGTCATTCAGAAACTTTCAGAATCGCGTTATTTAAATTCTTGGATAAAATAGCTGTTGAATTTCAAACTACATGTAAAACTTTAGAAAGTGCGAATTAGGAAGAAAATAACTGAAAGACTTTTGTGCTTACTGGGTGTTTTGCTTTATATGTAAGTATATCCTCTACTATTTACCAGCTAGTATTTACCATATAGTACAAACGAGGAATGTTTGAAAAGTTATTGAATGAGTCAGGAAACTCTACTGTGTGAATTCTGAACTGGTAGTTTGGACCAACTCTGAAATATTTTAGGTTAATTCTTTTCCAGCATTCAGGTAAACATACATAATATTACATCGTAGTAGAAGTGTTCAATACCTTAAATTCCCTTTGCTCCAACTGGATTCCCGCAGAGGTTTTCATTCATAGACTGTTACCTTTGTACCATGTTTTCAAGTTACACAAAGATTTTTGTTTAAAATTTTGAGCTATTTGTACAATTATAAATTATAAACTTTGTATAGGGTTTTGCGTACTGTAGACTACAACAAAACTCATTTAATGAATGCTTATTCCCTGAAAATTAATTTACTTCATTAAATTACAAACAATATGAACTTGCTACTGAAAACGTGTAACTCTTCAAACCCCAAAGTATTTGTTGTGTTCAAAAATCTTTTTGAATACCTTTTTTCTTTTATTGGAACAATTTTTGTACGCATAGGCAGACGGCAGGATCAGAGTTTATATTTTTGTAATCTAAACTTAATCATTGGTACTGGGAATTTCTGTACTCTACTATGCATGTAGTGATAAGGAGGAAACGCTTAATCATCAAAAAGATATTTAGGCGGCTTTTTAGTTCTATGAATTTCTACATACACGATGTATCTCTACGTATGAAGCGCATGTGGTAATTTTAACATTAGCAAATGCATTGAGTACTTGGGTTTGAGTTCGCCATATAGCTTATGTACACCTGCCTTCACACGTTTATGTCTTCGCTGATGGAGATGACGGTCGTGTGTATCAAGATGTTTACTCTGACTATAACATTCGATGGTGTTTGCACACTTAACACTGAACAGGTAAAACCCATTGAGACATTTGCAAGACTAATAAAGTGGATTAGACGTAGGTGGCTGTAAAAGTGTACCCAAGGGTTTTTAGTGTTGCAGATACTACATTGAAATGGTTTTTAATAGCAGCTTTGTATTTTATTTTATCCCTTCCAAGTTGTAGGAAATTACTTGAAATGTCCCTGACTGTACGTTAAACACGGAGAAAATGATCTATTTATTCAAGAATCACTGGTCTTTGTAAGTATAACGTGCTCTGGATAGTTTTCAAGTCTTATTGCAATCAACGGAGGGTAAAATGCCAGCAGTACCTTTAATTTTACGACCGACGGAGAGTATTCCTTCCTGCTTTGCGAAAGTATCTAACTTTTGTTATTGTATTAGATGAAAATGTCTTATATTATTTTTGGAGTTGCCTTAGTTAAGGTAAACCCTCAAAATTGCCGATCCTGCTATATGTATGTATGGTCAACAACACTTATAGCTCTGTATATTCCTTATACCATTTTGTAGTTTTTATAGTTATTAATTGTGAAAAATTCTAGCATGTTCATAATTTGTGTAAGAAAAGATGGATAATTTTCCTCCTTAGTATTTTAAAACAAAGACAAATTCTTATTATTAGAAGGAATACCAAATATGTAAGTAACAACGTGAACCTGAAGCTAGAATGCAACTTCAAGCAAAGGGGAAAATATAAATGAAACCATTTTGCTGTAGTGCTATATGCTTACACTATAGGTATAGATACAACAATATATACGTACAGTTATACGCATAACATTTGAAGTACTCGTGGGAGGATGGTCGTAGTGTGAGTGTGGAGCCTCATCATGGAAGGATTTCTTGAATGAAAATGTCCATTTCAGTCTGTTTCACCACATTTGAGAGAAAATCTCAAGGAAGTTTGCGTTACTCATACATTTTAAATATTATGTTTGGCGTAGTGATGTCTCCTTATGTAAACTAAACCTATGTGTGTATAGACGAGAGACATAGAGTGTAAAGATAAACAGTGAAAAGGGAAACGAGCACCAGAACATGGAATAATAACATACAAGGGGGTTCCATTCCTTATTTTTACACAAAGCATGCCCCATGTGCTACTATTTTCCCTTAAAAACGCTCTGTTTAGTTGTAATAATAATAATAATGATAATAGTCCAAGCATTTTATAGCTGGGCTTATGCATTATATCTATATTATTAACGCTTCCCCAGCAACTTATGGATTTTGTTAGCTTTACATATCCAAGAGATACATTGATGTGCGTTTATCACATTTTTGTACATTAGATTAGTTTAAAACCAATATTTTGTTACAGGTTCGATAAGTTGTAGAAGTTAACAGTTAACGGCATCAAGTTTCTAAAGTGAGACTGTAGCTTATTGTAATTAGTATGCAACCCAAACCTTAAATAAGAAGAAAAGTTTCCAAAACCTTTTAGAGGAGCAGGTTAAAGAATTATAGTAATGACGCACCGTGTAAACTCAAACACGTCGTAATTATGACTTCCATTACCTGAAAGTATGTCATATTGACCCTGTTAATCCTTGTTAAGTCCCATCAGACCGTACGGTCTCCAAAATTATTCAAATGATTTATTTTTAGTAAGTACTTTAAACTTCCATGTGATACATCATATAAGATCACCACGTTGTTCAACTCCGAAAAAGCCTTCAAGATCCAGTGTTTATTGTAGGAACTGGAGTGTTAAGATAAACTTCATTCACGCATTTCATGAATGAATATGCGTTTGACTGCATTTAACGTGAAGGCGATACTGTGACTTTAAGCCGTAGACTTTTCCATGGTCTGGAAGTGCCCCGATTCCCTCCGTATTAATATACTTATTTAGGCATTGTTAGATATAAAGTAGATACATAAGTATATCTACACTTACGAGACAAGTGATGAATTTCTTCGCAGGCGGCCGGATATAAACGTAAAAAATCGTGAATGAAGTACAAGATGTTGGTTTTTGAAGCTATAGCAGGTTTCAAGAAACGATAATGATTCAAAGAACCAGCAGCTAACTCATAGACTCTCATATAATGTTGAACGCAGTAGACAATGAGGGGCATCCGAGCACATGATCATGGTAGCAGATGTGTAGATGGAAGCTGAGATGTTTTTGCAGTTGTTTTATTTTATGTACAAAGAATTTTGATGACTGGCTACATAAATAAGGTTCATGTTTAAGAGAGTTGGCTCAAGAAGAGGATGAGGAGGCATGTATACTTATGTAAAGTACATGTATGTGGAGTATAATATGCATAGAGAAGCTCTTGTTGACAGACGTATTGAAAATTATCAACTGTTGTAGGTGGGAATTATTACTTATGAGGGAGTCAGCACGGATAAATGCGGTCACGATAATATGTATAGTGATTAAGAATAAATGAAGATGGAAATGCCATGCGAAGTAATTGTGAAATTCTTAGAACGGGTTGGCAGCTGGGGTCCAGGATTTACTCTTCTGACGATTAGTGTATATTTCTGTTTATTTTATTTTAAGATTAAACTCCAACTCCTCCGAGCATCATTTTTGTTCAGGTGGCTAGCATGTTATAATGTCTGTCGTAAGAACTTTCGGTTACGCTTGCAAAGCGGCAGCTTCAGCTTGACATCACATCGGCGGTAAGGAAATTGACAGTAACCTTGCAGACAATGTGAATAATCAGTGATAGATGACAACATTTTTAGTTAAATATGCACATTTATTTCAACGACTGCCTCATCTCTCGGCGCACATGTGCTCGAACAAATTGGAAAACTATTCTGAGGACTTTGGAATAGTTCTAGGACCTCTGAGGAGTTGTTAGTACTTACTTTTACAAGTACAACCGAAGGAGCAGTGGTAGGAGAAAGATGCAATAAGAGCAGGTTTGATGAGTACAAACCATCTTGGAAGATTTTGATGCAAGCCAAATGTAAAGTGGGAAAAGTTGAACAGAAACCAATGAAAATCAACTTTGAAGGGAGTAATATATTTTCAGTTGGGGACGGTGTGGGACCATTTTTTTCAAGGATAACCGAAGGCGTGTGAGTCTAGGCAATAATGTATTTATAAGAAATTAAAGGAACCAAATGTTTTTAACCAACAGAGAGAGAGAGAGAGATGTATTGACAGAGCATATTCACAATATTCGAGTAACCATCATACCTCGTTTAGAATTGATAGCAATTTCTAATGTTTATTTAGGATCGAGTATATTTTTAAAGCGCATCACGAAGCCAATACTATAGTAGTTAGGTTATTTCAGAAGGTAATTTTAGTATTGGTCCAAGTATGTGTAAGTATTAAAAGTCTCATTTGTCTTTTTGCTATATATGTATGCGTGTGTGTTCTTTTTCATATATGTACATATTTGGTGTAATCTCATCTAATGTTCGTCATTTGCATCCCCATACAGCGATACACATGTACATTAAGTGCGGTTAGATTTATTGTGAACATGGATGGTGGCCTTACGGGTTATTATGACTACCAGTAAATCTATGCAGCTCTATAATATAAGTAGTCATTACATGCACACACTCTCTTATTGCAAGAGCTGCGAGCAGATGACAGAAAAGAAGACTTGTTTGTCAGTTGTCCCAATATTTAGTGTTGTTAAAAACAGTATACGGTTGCATCAGAGGAGCGGAGGAAAGTGCGATTGTGTCAGGGAGCAAGTCTATCTCTAGTGTTGTTAGACAGCATGTAGACGAACGGGATCTTATTGGTTTTTATGTACATGTAATGTCTTCCCTACATCATTTTATTAGATGATCTTTATGAGCGAGACGAAAGAAAGAGGTTCAGGAGGTTTAATGAAGCCATGGGCTTTATTTGAAGATTGTCGGCGTTTTCTATTTCAGACTGTTTAAATTTAACGCTCTTTTCTGTCAAATTTAACTATGCAGCGTACATAAGGCTAGTATGTTGACACTTAAGCTTGCCATAAGCTCAAAAATTGTTTAGAACCTTATTGCACTCTTAAAATCTTTTATGTCATAGTATTCACTATTGCATTTTATTTCACTGTTTAAATTTTGGGTGGAACGCAGCAGTGACATGATTAAGAAGTGGAGTAAGACTCCCAAAGTAATTTCAATTTATTTGCAATTTTTTAAAAGTGCAAATCATTTTCTAAATCAGCCAACATTGCAGTTAATTAGCACACATGTAAAACGTTAAAAGGTTCAGTTGTAACAAATTGACATGTGATGATGGGCTGAATAGCTAATAAAATTATAAAACGGGTATTTTTTAAATAAGAAATACATGGTTTGTTATATGTAATTAAGTACATACCTATATGAATTAGGTACACATGTCATATACGACGTAAATGTGAACTAAAAATTCTACCGATTCGATTACATACAGTGGTAATCACTCAATGGAAAATTGAATTTTAATAATTTCGCAGCTTAAAGACTTTATCAAAAGCTGACAGATACTGAAATCGAATGCATGAATTTTTAAATTCTACGTCAAAAATGCAAGAAATGACCTTAATCAATACATTCGTAATAATAAATAATCAATAAATTGTAGATAGTTGCTCATGTTACTCACTCATTACCGTGAAGTAATTTTTTAAAAATTTTCTGTCAATGTAATAATCAATTATAAAATCTTCCAAGAAATTATATTTCAATTGAAACATTGAAAGTCGTTCGAAATAGAAGTGAAACAAAGCACATGTTGACAATGATTTATTACGACATTATAGAAAAAGAAATCTTTCCGACACTGTGCAAGTAAATCCACACGCCATTTTCCTCATAATGCAAAGTTTGTTATTTAAACTGACAATCTTTCTAGGTTAATTGTTTGAGCTTTCGCAATGTCACACCTATGGTAGAAAACTTTGAACTGGGATCAAAGAAACTGAAGGAAAAAACCGTTCTTAAATAAGCGTGGACGTCCTCAAGTTTGGCTTCACTCACTTTTGGTTTTAAGTAGAAATAAATAATAATTGCATTCAATTCTACGGAACTTCCTAATACAATCTATGTTACTTGGGCAGTAGCATGGAAACCTTGTGTGTCAGTGTTTGTGCCTCCCAGTATCTTAAAACAAATGTTGGTGGAAGTAAAACGTGGGTTAAGACGAAATTACGTCTTTGTTAAATGCCGCTAATAGTTGACATATGAACGTGAGGATTCTTTGAGCGGCTGTGAGCAACTTACAGATATATTGCAGCAATTGACGCTAAAATCCATAAGAAGGGCATGTATTGTTTATTTGAACACACGATAGAAACCCTTTTCTATTTCATGTTCAGTGTGTAGAGCGAATCACTCCTGATGACCACTGAATCAGCACTCACCGATTCTTTTGAATCAATAATGAGTTTGTACATTTCAGTAATTACTTTTCAAATTGTTGTTACTCAAACATTTATCTATAATCTTTAGGTATATGTATGACTAAATACTCTTTAACATTTCCAAGTTTACAATAACAATAGAGAATATTCAACTTACATAATTCTGTATTTTTAGTGTTTGTGATTTGCAAATATTTGAACTAATCAGTCAAGGGAACATGTATAAGTATGCTGTGTACAATAAAGAGAGAATGCTGTAGATGATTGAATATATTACGTTTTTCTCCATCAGTAATAGTATATACGTATATGTTTTTAAGCTTCTTCTGTAACTATAATTATCTATTTTTTCACCTTCTATAACTGAATGGTCTTATCTGCAAATCAATAACCTGATGAGCATTTTTACGATTTTTATCCATATGATATACTATTTTATCTGAATGGAATTTCGGAATGGTCAAGAAATAAAGAAAAGGAATGCCTGCATGGTAGAGCTCATCAATTGTAAAGCTATAATATAAATATGGGTAGTAGGTTTGTTTGGATCCAACACTACACAGAACTGCAGGAGAATTATTTCAAAGACATTCACATAAGAATTTAGCTCGAGGAGTTGGTTAGCGGCAAGTGCTGAAAGAAGACATAAACGGGTTATAATATTCCATCAAAGGACTGAATTTGAGCTGAATTTATTTTCTAAGATTTACTAACAGTTAACAGATGCACGTGCATGTAGAACTGAAAAGTTATTACCCACATATAATCTGCAAACTTTATGTAGGGTTTTGTTACTTTGTATTGAGATGAGTAAATGAAAGTTTCTTATATATTAGGTCTCATTAGTTACGCGTTGAAGGAAGCGAGACTCATTGTTTTACCACACTTGACGCAACAGTACAAGTTGTATATTCCTCATGTTTCTCATAAAAACTCAGGATGGGGAAACTATTGTATGCAATGCGAGGATAAAAAAAACGAGAAAGGATCAATTTTTCCATTTGCTGTAAGAAGGTAAAAGGCTATTTGCGACGATATTTACAAGCTTGGGAAGAGGAGACCGATCATTATTATGTAACACCTGCTTATTCATAACTTTGTTCACAGGATTTTTATGAGGTGGTGGAGGTAAAAAGGTGGATATTAATACTTTGGACCACATGCATAAAAATATTTTTGCCATTGCGGCTACGAATAGCACAAAGGCAATGGAGGATATGGAGGAACATTTGCTAAAAATTCTTTAAATTGTTCCATAAAAAATGTTCTATAAGACTTACATATAGAAATGTACAATAATTAAAAGGATACATGTATCCTTTTAACAGCTTTTCACTTTTGAGAGTAACCCTTTTAAGAGTAATTTGTCTTTAAGCCTGCCGCTCCATGGAGCTTTCCCATAATCCACCTGTCGTCTGTTTCCCTTGAACCTTCATATTATATATAATGTGTAAATTCCTATTTACAGGCGGCTCGTCCCGGAATGAGTCCGCTGAATATTGAACCACTGGTGACCTCCAATCCGATGGTGGGCCGGGTGACAGTAAAGCAGGAGAACGCTGAGGATAGCTTCATCAGCCCCTGCCGACCAACAAGCCAGAATCGTGTGGGACCAACGGGCGTCAAACTTGAACGCGGCTCCATTCAGAAGGTTCCGTCGCTGTCAGATCTATCCGATCATGAGAGCAACTCTTTGGGTAAGCATAAACTTTGCATCATTTGCTTTGACTGTGACATTTAAGAACTTCATTTTCATCATTTGCTTTGACTGTGACATTTAAGAACTTCATTTTCATCAAGCCCATTAGTCGCATAAGACTACCACAGAGAATGCAGAACTATATTTAAACTTTCAAGTTGCAATCAAGCAGTCATTGTTTAACAACTATTTTAATATGACTTGATTGCCTAAACAGAATGATTTATTCTGTTCACTAAATTGTATATGTTTGTAAATTGTTTGACTGGACATTTGGATTGGTTTGATTATGTCTAACTGGTGTGAATTGATCATCTTATTCCAATATAAGTTGTAGTTTACTACTATTTATAAGCTTGCAATCTCATATTGTCATCCCGTTAAAGATATAAACAAATGTACGTGCATCACGCCACTAATTGGTAGTGAATTTGTATTGATCTCAATCTCATGGTGTGGCAAGTTTATGTTTGATGGTGTTTTTACTATGTTGTTGTTGCACAATAATTTTTTGAAAAGTAGCAATATAAGGTTATGAATGGTAAGAAGTATATGATCATACACGGGTGCATATAACGAGATGTTCTTGTTTGGTTGTTTATCATTACAAGTATTTAGGTATGAATTTAATGACTTATTGACCTGCCTCCTGAGCCTTTGACGAGTAATGTAGTAATGTGCGGAATGTATAGGCTGTTTAATTTGTCATCATATTTATAATTAAGGCTAGGAGTATGGACAGGAAACGCAAATCTATTTCAATGCTGATTATTTGTTATATTTGCGTTGTCGCAAATTGACACACGAATAGAGAACTCGAGTGACAGTCTGAGCTCATCGAGGAGAGCTCGCTTCTATTCTATGTATGTAAGTTTGGAATAAGTTGTAGGTCGAATGTTATTCAGCATGACAGATGTTCTTCTATGTATTATCATCATATGAAAGTGTATCAAACGGTCTATAAATTACTTCATCGGCTCTGTATACGTGAACATTCATTCATTCCATGAGCTCAGCTTCCAGTTCAGCGATGAAACATGTAGATATCTATAGTAGATGTATAGTAAAAGTAATGTTTTTTCATCTCCAGCTTAATTGTGAATATTTTATATCCCGTACTATTCGCATATATACATATTAATGTATGCATATATAGATATTTTTATATTCTTTTCTTGTCTATTCTGTTCTATTCTTTCTTGTTGTTCTATGCTATAAGGATATTTGTAACTAATTACTTATCATTGGAGTTTAATTCTTACACTTTTACACATACAATCGAATATACATAGAATTATTTTCTTTTCAGAGTTGTAGAGTTTGGTTACAGTGAGAGCACGGGGAGAAATATATGTACTTATGAATGATGGGAAACATTGAACCTACGGATTATATGCTTAGTCCGAAAAAGTAAACTGCTTTTGCGTCGTCAAATAGCGCATCATCATCATTAATTAAGAATTAACTACTTTCAATTTGTTTTATTGTTCTTCCAATTAGCTTTTAACTATTTCTCGAACAGTTCTACGTATGCGTATAAACGCAATCCATGCTATTAGCACTGCTCAAAATGCTCTATTTATTCACTCATTTGTTTAATTCCTTTTTCACTTTTAACCAATTTACACTCATTGACTCCAGGTCTTTTAACTCCTGTACATAGTTGCTCCTCTCGCAGCACTCGTTTAGTCATCAAGTGAAATTGAAATTGTGTTAATTCGTCACCATCTATTGTACCGATTAATTAGTGTTATTTTAAAAATCGAACTCACTTTGATTGATTGCTAGAAGCACAAATAGCAGTACATGGGGTTACAATAAACATGCGTGTTTTTCGTGCATACTTGTACAAACAGTGACATTATTCATCGTTGAGTGAAGATCGGAGCTAACAAGATGGATTATAATAAGGAAGGGGCCTATTAAGCATTCCTTATCTAAAGTACGTTTCAATTGTTGACCCTCGTAATCCATTTAGTTGTATTTTCTCAATGAAAGTGAATGGTCATTGGAACGATCGAGATGACAAGAATAATAACAATAAATTATATCATACGTTGCGTATGCAATTCCATGGGGTTTCAGGACTGAAATAGAGATTTGTTAAGTCTGGGCGTATATATTTAGATATCTATGTATGCATGTGGTTACACTCCCAAATTTCGAGTGTAACATTTAATATCAACGTATCTATTGTTGGGTCACTGGAAGGGATATTGTGTCCTGGAGTTGGGTAATGTTACTGATCTTAAGAAATTTTCAGCATTGAGGCTGTCGAATTTATCCATCTTATTTAACTGTGAGCACAATAATGTCTATACTATTTTATGAATGCCCTTTTACCAAGTGTGGGTTAAAGTAACATTTAAACAAGTAAAAATTGTTTAAAATTTATTGATTTAAAAAAACGAGTTCAATTTAACGAAACTTGAATGAAGTTTTTTCTTACGTAGATAAATTTTAGCGTATCTGTATGCAAAATTAAACTGCTGGTGTTGTCAAGCTTGTCGTTTACTACAATAGATATAGATAAGCATAATTGATATTGGACACGTTCTTATTATTACTGGGGATCAAATATCTTCCTCAATGTCATCAGCCTTGTAGAGTTTTACCCTTTTACCCTGCATGGCATTTAATTTTATTTTATATTGTCGCTCCATAAGCCGGTTGGCTCCTTGTCTTGGTGTTTTATCATCACATGATGGGTGAAGATGTACATATAAAGCACTGAGATAACTTCCTATGGAGTAAGTACTTAAACCAGTAGATACCTGATTATTGCTTTAACTGAACAATGATAGTCTTGCGATTATGGCATTTAAATGACCTTAGAGTGCGGATGGATTCATTTATTTGCTGACGTTGTCGGAAACCATGGTATCTTCTTTCCACTTTCTTCATGGTCACTCAAGATATTTTTAAATAGATACTTCAAGCATTTTCTCTGATCGAGTGAGATTATGGAGAAAAAGCTTATTGTTAGTGTAAATAACGTAGAAAAAGCGCAGAAAAACACAATCGTATTGAGGATACTATTGGAAATTCGGATAACTCGCGGACAGTGCAGACACTTGAAATGTTTAAAACCACTTGAACGATTTGTGTCGTCTTGAGGACTTAAAACTTGATCGTGCGTGTGTTAGAATTTATCACGCTTAAGTACCTCTCACCAGCTAATCCAACAGATTTGCTTGTCCTGATCCAATACCGTTTAGAGTAGTTTGTAATATTGAATCAATTGAATGACAGTGCAGTGTGTATATATATTTCAAGGAAGTTTAACTTATGTACATACAAAATTACGTCCACAAATACAGTACACGTATTTTTACCTTTCCTTTAAGAATTCATTTCATTGCGCTAACTTCTATTTTAAGTTCTGATGCGATCAAAGCACTTTCCAAGTAAATGCAGACTGTGCACCTGAATGAAAGAGCTATGCGATACCAAGAAATAAAGCTTAGCGTGTGTTACACGAGAATAGCGATTCATTAAATATTCTTGCAAGTTTATCTAAAATACTCAATTAGGGCTTATTGCTGCATGCTACACATCCGAAGTGTTAAGTCGCTCAAGATTTATTACATGGTGTTGTGTAAGATAAGACGGCAGGCACTAGGCACGGTAGGGTAATGGTTACACAGTAAAAGATGAATGAATATTTTTGTAACAGCTATGTCAAGATCAAAATACATATCTACAAATATTTTTTATTGAGCTGTTTCGCAGAGCAAAACGATAATTGATCTCTATTAAGTGTCAGCGTTTTCACAGCTTGCTCACTGAATCACTGTGCTAATTACTTTGGGCTTGATTTGGTGGTACAGTTTCGATTTATTGAGCTACAAACTTTTGTTAAGAGGAGAATATTAAAATACATTTCTGGACTTATCTTTTCAAATTACAATAAAAAAGCTGCTGGCAACTTATTGAGTGCGGTAGTGCATATGTAAATTACACAGGCATTACGCTACTTTAAACTAAATTTAAAACTCCTTCACTATATAGATTATCACTACCTTATCATCGCTTCACTTAGTTAGAATGTGAGATCGGAGTTGTAGTCAAAAGGTTATCAATAATCAGGGTATTATTTAGCGTGTCTAATTTTCCTTGGCAGCTCACTAAGATTCTCTAAAGTTAAGCCGCCATTCTGTGGAGCTACGAGCTTATACATATTAGTGTTTTTTTTTGTTAAAATTCTATACATAAATCCAGGGATGACTACAGAAAGGCTAATTTTGTCGTAGAATTTTAAATCTTGCTCCGGCTCCGTCCTTGTGTTTTTAAGGCACGTATTAGTTTTTTAAATAGCTCCGATCATGATAAGATGTCTTTTACCATTAAATCCACATATTTCTTTATATTATATTCGTGAAAAATTGGGGTTTTTTTCTATAAATATGGTATAATCCGTGATACGAGCCAACAGTTTTTATGTAATTTGTGCTTTTTTCAGTGAATTCATTACAATAATTTGACTACTTGAGAGTGAACGATTTCTTTTTATAATATAATGCATACTTGATGAGTTGTAAAGTGATGAAGTTACTGTATTGCATTCGCACCCTTTGTACTCCACAGGAATATTCACTGCTACACTCAAGGTCCTTGCCTTGCCTCTATGAATTCTCAAATTCTCTCCCCCGTTACACTTTTTTTGCCTTTTCTCAGAAAATTATAATGTACGTACATACACACATGGCATGCCATATGAAGATTTTACTCATTTTTATACACTGACGCTCAGTCGGGACACTAGTGAATGGGCTAGCTGTGTCATCTCTCAAAGGTAGATACATACGGTAGAAATTGGAAGAAGGAAACCTGTGAAAAACAAATTATGCTCCTCTATTCTCTACAGCTGATAAATGTATGTAAAATAGATGGTAGTTTATAGATATTTTCACCATTGCTGTTTTTGCGTCTTTGTCTCGGAGCCAGTTAAAACACTTTAATAGAAAATTAATAAGGTACGGGCTGGGACATAGACTTAAGCTTTTGTCGGCTGATGACTGAGGAATATACTTACAATCTGGATATATAAATGTATATGTATACATATCTATAGATACATACCTATAGAGCCTAAAAATGTGTGAGATTTTTTAGCGCATTAAGGGATGAGAGATAATAGAAAAATCCATAGTACGACATGATCACAATGCAATGATGAGGGTAGGTTTTTTCCTTAAAAAGGTGTCCGTGTATACTTGATATACATATGTGGACAATGTACGTGCGTCTGGGTAGGTTGAAGGTTTATTTTCTGTACTAGGAATTAATATGATATCCCTGTGCAGAAGCATTGCTTTTCCCACACTTGATCTCAAGGTCCTTCTTTTCATCATCATTGGACGTATTGTAAAAGAATCATGTGTTACAGAAATAAGGGTTGCCTGGTAACCACTGCAGTAGCATCAAGTTTATTGTGAGCTACTAGTGTAGACACAGTTCAATCTAAATTCGTGCAGGCTTTAATTTTTATTACGTGAGGGTGGATCATACACTCATATGTGAGTGTACCATATTACAATGCTTTCGGTTTTCAAATGTATAGGTACTTCGCTATCTTCGTACTTATTTTTACTATGTAGAAAAGAACAGGAGACTTGCTCTGGCAAGTAAACTTTTTTTGTGTTGATATAGGCATTTTCAATACGAATCCTTTGAATAACCGTGAATGATTGTCAGTTACTTTTTAACTGATGATCGCTCCTCTATATGGATGCTTACTGCTTCAGTTAAGAAATACCGAGAATACATGTGTATACTTATTTTAGCCTGTTTTATACCATGATTCATAAATATGATGTGCTTATTGTTAGTGCGGAGCTCACCCTTCGTGATGATTACGTTAGAAACTCAACGGGTTTTATCTAAACATATGCTGGAAGGTCCATGGAAGAAAAAAAAGCTTAATGTGGGAGGATTTTTCAATGTGTATAGTAGCAAATCTGTCTATCTTTCTTCACTGTTATTTACTGGTGAGATACGTGCTCTACAGTAATACTGTTTGCACTGTGATCGTCCTTTCTCTTTGTCACGGAAAGGGTCATGATGAGATTCATTGTGCCGTCTTACTAGCATTTTCCTCCTACACATATATATATATCATATATATATATGATATATATATCATTTGATCACACACTGCTTTACTAGATACACTTTTTGCTATGCATACTGTACATAGACATGGATATCGTACTAATAATACGAAGCCCTGCTGTTCCTCACAAAGCTACGACATGTTTGAAGTAGTATCTACTTACGGTATTCACAAATGTGACAAATTTTATTGCTCCGTGTGTGTACAACCCGAATAGATAAGTGTAAAGAGAAGATTAAATCATGTTTTATTTCTTTTTGGGCTTCAAAGCTATTGCTGCATAAAATATTCCAAGTAAAGCTTTCTTTATTCTCCTTCAAGCTTGACCTTACCTTTACCGAATGTCATTCTGCCTAAAAACTCCTTTTTTACGTATCATTGTTGTCAGCGATGCTACTAAAAAGTTAATTTTGCCCTTCTTTTGTTGTTATTGACAAATTTAGAATGAAGGAAAATGACGTTATTTATGATTATAGTAGTTTCTTGAACTAACTCAACATATAGTATGCCGTGCACTTATACATTTATCGTTTGCACATAAGTCGTTAGATGCCAAAAGTAAAAAAAACAGTTTTTAGTTCTGAACACTATATAAGTATTGTATTTAAATGTACATTTGGAACCGATTTTAGATATTGGAGATAGTTTCTTATATACCTTTTCTATATGACTAATAATCTTGAAGTTTCAATAATAAATTAATAAAATTAGTGCCTGGAGTATGGTCAGTGACGTAAGATTCTGGTTAAAATATTGGTTTTTCCATACGTAAAACATTTTTAAAATCATGTAGAAGTTGTGCGTGCGTTGATACACATAATCCCATTATACGACGGAAAATGTCTGGATTCTTGAGTATGGAGAACGGTTATACAACACTGACTGAGTGGTCGTCTAATAACATAGCAAGACTTTTGGGAAGGACACCGCAGGGTTTATGTTAGGAGTTGAAATTAGTGGCAAATAGCTGTAGTGATGTCACCATCATCCTTGTCTGCCACAAAAAAGGTTGTAATACATATATTCAATTTTTTTTGACTTGAGTAAAGTCGGTGTATGCGGGGGGAGTTAGGTTTTGAGTAGAATGGATCCAGCTCATCGAGTACAGTGGTGTTACTGCTAAGGGCTGCGGGAAAGAGAAGGGAATACATACGCGGTGGAGTTTCATTCATGAAAATCTTGGGAAAATGAAAAAGCTGGAGGCACAATTAGGACTACAGTATGTGTAGTAACAAGGAAAAACGACGAGCTTTATGATGTAATACTTTGAACGTAGAGCATATGTATCTATATGCGGGGATATAGAAGGAGAAACAGTGGAATCCCTTTACTTGTTGAGGGAGTCTACTGCTGGGTTGAATTACGTCTTTTACACATTCACAGTATTCACACACACGTTTGGTCCTGTTGGAAGTTGGAAGAGAGAAAGAATCATCCTATAAAATCTAACATATGGATGTCTACAGCGTAGAAATCGTGTGAGGGAGTTTAGTGTGTGAGCCTGAATGTGTATGAAGCCACGAAGGCAAACAAGTGGCATGGCTGTCTCTTTCCTTATTACATGCGGATGGACCGAGTCTAAGATGTCAGTATGTGGAACAGTGGGACTGGACCGAGTATTTCTCTCCCACGGATCCTTCCCAGCTTTTTATGTCGGAACAGGTACACTCCGGCATCTTAAATTCAGGTACTCAATGTATCCCTTTAATATGCCATTACCTCACTCACCCGCAATCATACCGAGTCCCTGACTAATGGAGAGTGAGAGTTGGGAAGTATACGTGTAGGGTAATGCGACTCCAATCCATACATCTTATTGAGAAAACACAGATTTGAGCTGTTTTAAATTATATAAACGAATGATACTTTCTTAGAAATGTCGACATAAAAAATGGAGTATGTATACCATACTAACTAAGTTTGATGCCATTGGTGTGGTGATTTCCGAAAAGGTTATTCGTAATTTCGGTATGTTCCCACAAGACTGACCTCGAAGCGATGAGATGCTGAATCAATCTACCCATTTTAGTATTTGTATAAGATTATTATATCCAAATTATATAACGGCTTTCATTGTTGCCATCAGTTTTAAAGAATAATGCTTATGCAACAGTTATTCGAACTTCCGCCATTGACCAGACGATTACAAAATTGAAGTTATTTATTCATTAGCTATAATATTTGTACATAACATAACTAACTATAATATTTTTAAAAGAATACTTAAAATGAGAATATAATGTGAGGGTGTTCATTTTCTCCAGAATGTTTTCCCTAGACATGACTTTCTGTTAAAAACTAACAACTTTGAAGGTCAGGATTGTATAATGCATATGTAAATAATTATATTAAAAAGCAAACTCCGACAAGAGATTTACTTAGGTCTGTTTGTTGTCTTCTCGATCGGTTGTTTCCCTTTTCACGGGCATCTGAATAGTTTTATGCATGTGATGCAGCGGCTAAAAACACATTACAACACTTTGGGTGGTATCATCATCAGCTTAAGTACTATGGTGTTCACTGCACCATTTCTTCTCACGAAATACATACTCATACATATACATAGGTATATGGAATTGATTAAGTCAAACTTACAGTTCTAAATCACTGCGAATATTTCAAAATACGTTGTGAAATCTAATTAATTTTGGTGCTTTTTGTCAGTCTCTTCACTTGCTTGTTCAAATTCCATTACATAGCACCAATACTAAATGGGTAATCAAACTTCCCGAATACGACCCCAAAGTTACGGAATCATAATCTGGAAGTTAAAATGCAAATGCAGGCGCTCCGCCACCTTGTGGTTTAAATTAAATCCTTTTAACCACTAAGTTAGTTTGTTGGTATTGAACCTTGGCCAGTGATGTGTGGCTGATTTAATGTGATCCAAGCCCAGCAGAGGGCCAGACCATCTCTTGAGTAGTGAGGAGAAATGTTGTTCTTCATCCCTCCTTACTGCCCACGACTAGTATTCGGGTAGTTTCCCTTCACTGGCAGGGATGCGTTTATACTATAGAAGGTAGTCATAGCAAGGTGGTTTTAGTTTATAATGGAAGGAGTACCAGCTAATATTCGGCAGGTGATGTTTAAAATAACTATATGAGCAACTAGTAAATGATTATTGCTGCTTTTAAAGCTTTTTTTAATGGAAGAGTATTTAAATTACATTTATTTGAACTGGTATTGACCTCCGTCTTGTCCGTATTCTTCGAAATACGAAATGCTCTTCTTCTGGAATTAAGAACAGCATAGTGTTTTGGATGGCAGTATTACTTTTACTATAGAGATTTCGAATGCTGCACCTACGCAGGTGGAGAAAATATATGTAGATAAGTCAATTTTCCCCCTATCAGTAATGGCTCGATATACGGATGCTTCGTCGATATAATTTATCTATAGTAACATCGTTGGTGCATTTACATTAGTTTCGTGAAAGCTGGGGTTAGAAATGTTAGAATGAGTGCCCGAGAGAATGAGTAATTAGGGAATATATTACTTATATAGGGAGTCTCCGACTTGCAACACGGCCTACGTAAATACGGAATACCTCCATGGGAAAATGTGTAGCGTGGGAACGTGGAGCATAATGTGATGTTATCAACTTAGTGTAACCAGTATGACATATTAATGTAAAGGAATCCACGAATCTCGCTACCCTCTGCACGTTACCCTCCCGTCGATTCTTTTAATTTTTTCATATTGTTTGAAGTGCAAAGTGTACAGTGTAATTGTAAAAGTTCAGGGTCCATTGCATGCATTTTGTAAAAAAAAACTACATAGCTGTTTGATAGTCATTGCTCTTTTCGTTTCAATCATGCAAGATAATTGCTAGGTACTAACGAAAGCAGAAATGAATTGTGCTTCAAATATATACACACAAAGCAACACATGCAGGAGTTAAGTATAGCAGGAGTCTACAGCAATCAGACTTAACGGAGAAGTCGGAGGCTCACACATTGGTAGTATAGTTCCCTCAGTTTTGTTTTTCTCATAACCACAAGAAAATTCTAAAAGCTTTTACAACTTTTATTATCAATATTATTTACTTCATAGAACTTGTTTCGTTGAGTTGTATGGGGAGTTGTGTAATTGGGTAATAAGACTTGTTTTTTGATAGAAGACTATATACCAGCTTCTTTAGCTTCTTCGGATTCAGGATGGAGCGGTCATGATTTAGATGAACTTCTTCGTGTTCACTTATGTTGTGCACATTTGTGTAGATGATGCATGACAGGAATGGCAACTAATAAATAATTCCAAGGTCTGAGAATCGAAAGTTTCCGAATTCCCAAAATTTAACTCTGGTTGAAACTTCAAAATTTTTATACGCCCTCGCTTTTATACTGATATGCACGGCAGCTGATCACATGGGATAAACAAGCGTGTCTGCTGGCTTTGATTAATGATACAATTATGTATATCAAGTCTACAGATTTATTATGTTTACCTGAGTTTTAAATTTTACGTACCTATACGTATACAGAAGTAAGCCAGACACGACGACTTATTGCTTGTTTTTGTTTTTATTACATAATTCGAAATTGCGTTGTTGGCAGCTTATGACATTGCAAACACTATAGTTTCCATATACTTGTATGGCCACCTGTTGTTTTAAGGATTAGTCATTTTATGTATGCCATGGAACTTTATTTGTATAGGCAGAGTGATAATTACGTCTGGAACTTAAATGTGTAGAAGATGATTCAAAACTACCATAACGTATTGATGGTTACGTAGATACATATAATTATGTTTGTTATCAGGTGTATATTTTTATCGCAAGTATTTTTATAACAGTTGAATCACTCCGCTGAAATTAGTTTGTTCTTGGAAAGTGAGCCATTAGGATTTGTTCATGATTGCAAAATATAGCCTTAAAGTTAATTAACTCTATGTAAAGACAATCAAGAATAGAGACGGAGCAAGAAGTTAATTTTTGAAGAGGTAAAGGAACACGCCTGTGCACTAATTGAAAATAGTGTGAGCAATAAGTGTTGATGCCAAAGCAACAAAGGAATGAGCTTATACTCTCTGTGAAACGTTAATTTTCAAGTACTTACATGAGCTTATGCCTTGATGTATCTCTATTTGTTAAACGTGTGGAGATACAATGCAGCCTCAAACCAATGATGGAATATGTATCCTGAGGGGTTGCATTGATAGCTACGTTCATTTTCATTTATTCTCTGATGGCCGGAAGTACGGCTGGTGCTCCCATGCTTAAGTATATAATAGTAGAAGGTTTGGTATTAAAGTTGGAAGATAGGAGATAGACGGTTGATACATAGACAATCGTTCGACCTCTCCGCCTCATATCTTTAACTCCTTTTTCGTACATGTGTACAAGTAATATATCTGTATCTCTATATACATAGGGATAACCCAATGCTTCAATTATTTCATGAAAGTTGCACATATTTGTGAATAAGTAGTTGGGATATAAATTGTGCTACCTTATAGGAACTGTTCGTCCATCTCCATGGCACATCTTATTTGCTCCCCAATAAATGCCCGAGCAGATAGACAGTCATTTTCCCATGCTTCGGTAATGAAACTGCTTATTGTAATAGTTCAAAAAATAAAAGTTCCATCCAGTTCATGGCATACCTTCATGTATAGGTACATGTAGTTGTAATTACACATGAACATAGGTATTATAACTACCCGAAACACGTTAGTGTGGATTCTACATGAGGTACTCTGTACTCTGCATTAATTTTGTATTTTCACCCCTTCCTACTAGGAGGAGATAACAATATAAAGGCAGGCAAATAAGTACGTAGAGCGTCAATTTGCGGAGTTTAGGGGCAATCGAACATACTTGAATACCGCTATTAGTGTACTTATGCATATACGTATAGTTTCGTACATTGGCGTTAGAATAATAATTAACCATATACTTGTGACAACCTGCTGTTACAGATTCCCACTCCTGTAACTTCATATAACTATCTGGGAAGTGATATGTGTCCAGTCTTCCAATTAAGTAATAATTTATAAGTGCATATTAAAATCATAGTCATGGTGTAGTTGTTCCCTCATTCCATTGTTTATTATTTTAATCACGATGTTTTTTGTAGCTAAAATCCAATAACCAGTTAGTATCACATTGTCACCTTCACAAGAATACACAAACAACTGATAGTTGTTGTCTGTTGGGGCTACATTCTATTATTTAGAACTAATTTCCAGGCATTGAAATTCCGAATTAGAATAAGAATTTAATAAATAAATGGATGAGGAAATAAACACGAGGAATCGAAAATACATTGTGCATATTTTTCTTAAACTTTAGATAACCTTTTAAAACCTTCAAAAATTTGAAGTCTTTACCAAGTTTTAATGTTAAAAACTTTTGTGTTTTAAAACTAATAAACAAGGCAGTCAACTAATAAATGGTTCACGCAATAAATTGCTGTTACCATTCCATTGTGTATTGCTATTCCCCACGCGTCTAATTCACTATAATGTCAAAAATTTTGAAACGTCAAGGGTTAGACTGGTTTGAAAGCGGAAGCAATAGTTGTTAAAATTATAATTATTAAACTGCAATGCAAAACTCGTGATACTTAGGAACAAGTTATTGTGTAGGTGGTAGTGGTGGTAAAATATATGGTACAGGGTGGAGTAACCGTTAAAAATATAATACTCGAACTGACTTAAGTAAGCAACAGGTGGCAATATCACTTGATCGACAATGTGCATCTATAGGTATTTACATATGTTTTGTAACTCATGAAC
Organism: Lipothrix lubbocki; assembly: GCA_034696945.1. NCBI lineage: Eukaryota > Metazoa > Arthropoda > Collembola > Symphypleona > Sminthuridae > Lipothrix > Lipothrix lubbocki. Next base: position 26,814 of record JAQGAK010000592.1, on the reverse strand, counting down.
ATGCACGGGTATAGGAACAACCCCCTTATTTGAATAGCAGAAATGACAGCTCTCTATGTATATTCCCTGTCAGGTTCCCATGAACTTAACGTCAATGCTGTTATGCATGAGATAGTAAATTATTTTGGGTTAGATAGAAATGACCTTTTTTCATTTGCCTGTTCTTTCTTCACATGACTGAATAATATATCTTGAAAAGAAATATTGAGAGACAGGCATGGCACATCTGCCTAAATTAATAATCTAGAATTTATTGTGTGCGCTCAGTGACAAATCAGTTTACTAATGAAGGGAATAAATAGAAGGCGGCATTTCCTAGCTTGATTGTAAACCATTGTAAAATACTCGTCTACCTTACTGGTGAACGAATAAATAACATAATCCCCAATAGATACACATACATACATATATAGATATTGCGAATTTTAAATAATCAAAGGTTTAGTCAAATGTCTTCATCCTTCTTGTATTGTGACATACCTGTGTATCACTAGCTTATTGTTACTATAGGGTATGTATGTTATAAAATAGTTTAAAATGTAGTCCATAAAATTTGCATAATATTTATTTCAGTCACAGGAGAAAGAGTTTAATTTTTTCGTCCAGTTGATGAGGAGACAGAAATAGAAAATCAAGTAGGGGACTAATGGTCATGCATTATAGACGTCGACGTCGGGAATGCATATATTATTATCTGTTGGTATGTTCTTATTTAGCAGAAGAAAAAAAGTTTGAGGTGTGTTTCGTCCCTATACTGGCACTGGCTCCTTTGTGTGATTGATGCATTTTTATGTAATTTGGTTCTGCTCTGTGCTCCTCATAATCTGATAGCTCCTGCCCTAATGAATTCTGAATGATAATTTCATTGCTTTCTGCGTTGCTTCTTCTTTTGTCGCCTCACAATGGAACCTTCGGAGAGCATTTTAGATTCATTTTGAAGCAGACTGGTTTGAGAGCTTATAGTATGTACTATACAGCCTAAAAACGCAGCAAGAATCAGTTGTTGTTTGTGTGATAACAACTCTATAGCGCCATATGAGGTTGAGCCCATTTTTCAAAATACTTCATATGTAAAAACTCTTGTGAGACTGATTTTATTGTCTAACAAAAACTATCTATTTATTCATGTGGGGGTGTCTCATCAAAATTTACGTACGTATGCATGTACTATTATTATGTTTGATTGTTCAGGCATTCTACAAATATAATATGTTATTCTTATGAGCACAACATATATTTGAGTTCCGAGTGTATATTACATGAGAATTCATGGAGAGCAATAAAATATATGTATATAATACATATATCATCCATTCCTGTGCTTTTAGGGTACCTGTTTTTCTTGACAATAATTATTCTAAAAACATGTATGCAAAATGCGTGCAACGAAGCACCTCGAAATGCTTTCTATTGAATTTCAATCCTGCAAGCCGTTTTTGTTGATACAGTGTAGTCTACGTAAGTATAAATATAAAGCGTATAAGTACGTACAAGTGGAAATTTGATATGTCAATTTCATATAAAGAGCCATTACACTTATAATATGTGTACGACATTTGTGGATTAAATAACTATACACTCGGCTTTGCATGTGTAACTTTGATGACGCTATTGTTACCTGTAATTTGCTCTGTTGTAACCGTAGAGTTCATTTCATCCCGGCCAAAAGTAACTTGGGATTTTTTGTATGTGTGTGAGCTGCTTTTTGTGTTCATCATCATCTTTGCGAACTTGTAAATTCAATGTAAAATTACTGTAGAGACTTCTGAACATCAGGATAAAATTAACTAAAGGTTGACAGTCGCTCGTCAGTCCCTTTTTTGACTGATGATTATTATAAGAATAGGAGGTTGGTTGCATGTTGAACTCTTCTTTTTCTGCACCAACACTTATTTACTCCCTGGGTCAGTCGGGATCATTAAACTTGAGAGAAATAATGATGAACTTACATTTATGTAGCGGGAGCTTTCATGAAATTACTTTACATATTGCAGAGTTGTACGTGCATCTGGCATTTGTGTTTGTGATATGTAAGCCTGATTTTCAATAGTGTTTCAGGACCATTTTGAGTTTAAAGTTGAAGTACCGAGCGTATCAAAGTTAAAATGGAGCAGCAATACAAATCGTTCAGGCGTCAGCGCCAGTTATGTGTGCAGATGCAGATGTAGTTATTTAACTATAATTTTGTTTAAATGTTTGCACGTACGCATGTATAAATTAGATTTATCATGTGGGTTTTTCCAACGCTCTCCAAACGACTTGTAAATAAATAGAATAAAATATTCGCAGCTGCAAATTGTCAAGAGCTGTTAGAAAAAAATCTAGCAAATGATAACTTGAATTTCTTTTTATCTCGAAAGACAATATTCCAAAGCTATTTTGGACAAACTTCCGTTCTGTTACATGTTTAACTTATCACTCCATTGTCCTTGCTCCGACAGAGCACACAGAACTATAGGATTTATCGATGTTGCTTATCTTATGTGATATTTTTATGCTCGTGTTTATTTCTTAATCCCAGTACTTCCATATTTGCAGATACATATAAGACAACTATACACTTGTCGCTTTTGCAACGATTCAATTGCTAGAAGGAATGCTGACGAGTCAAAGTTAACATTGTCATATGTAGACATTGTGAGTGTGCATGTGAGTATAAGAAGCTTCGCGTGCTCATCTATGTTCATATAACTTCATATAGCTGTATCACCTTCATATGTAATGTAAACATCCTGAATTATCATTTCGCAGTTATTCATTGTCATCGTCATGTCATTTATGTCAATAGCACGGCGCAATTCAAGTTATGATTCTAAGTCTTTTAATGGGATTGAAATATTCTGGAAAAACTGTAATTAATACTGCTTTAAGGTGGGAACTTTTGTTAGTCGCGTGCGCCTTCAACGCTATTGTTGGGGATTCACGATCCTTGTATGTAACAGAATGAAACGGAAGAATAGTGTAACGCAAGCGGTGATATATGTAATTATATATGTACAATGATGTTTAGATTAGATATCTTACGGACATCGTTCCTGTATAGATGAGTGAGTAACGTATCTTCATGTATTCCGTTATTTCCTGGAGAAAAAGTTGGTGTGTGCTTACGATCTGACTCATTGTCAGTGTAAACGCACTTGTAATTAGAGAAGAGAAGGATTTTCAACAGGATATTATCGATTTCATGTGCCAGTTCCAACATCATTACCTACGAGTGGCACTAGAATTTCATTCATACTTGCTTTCCCGTAAAGTCTTGATGTCTTGATAACCTGAAAACGCTTCTTGAAAATTAAGGCTCATCCAAGCGTAAGGAGCATCTATTATTATGCATGATAGCGGAGAATTCATTTTTGGTCACTTGAGTTTTAGCCATATAAACAGGGAAATAGACATGCATAAAAGTATAGCAAAGCTTGAGAAATCATGTAAAAATTGAAGCTTATCATTTACCATTTTTCTGCTGCTGCTATTATGACATGTTTTTAAGATTGTTTGCCTGGTTGCGGCGTCATTGCGTGCAGCACCAACTTTATACGTATGTAGGTGTTGCTCCGGATCCGAGACCAGTGTTGGAAATGTAGGCCGGAATATTCCCAAGTGCCCAAGCATGGATTCTGCTGTAAAAAGGATTGATTACCAAGGTGATGTGGTTCCAGGGAAGTGGCTAGGAAGCATTCAGCTTTTTAAAAACAAGTCATTGCTGGAGAGATTTTTATTAATATTTTTCCCATATGCATATCTATATGAGATTTTTTGGGGCATGCTGTATAGATATGCCCATACATTGACATGGATGACGGGCATAACGCACAAGGTGAGCTCATATAAATATAAAGTGAGCTTTACCTGGAGTTTTGTGGTAAATGGTGTCGCTCCATGTTCGTTCCACATAAACTGTGCCCAGTTTCCTTGTAAAAAGAACATTAAAGATGTTATTCGATTAAAATTAGCTGTAACGAAAAATAAAAAGAAAGAAAGTTTATGCTATAGGAATATATTTTTAAGAAATGCCCTATAGAATGTATGAAGGGAACCAGAACGAAGGGCTCGTTGAATTTTTTTGTCGTTTGTATATAAAAAAGTTTTAGAAGCACATGAGAGAACCGCTTTTTTGAGTGTCTTCAACGCCAACTATTACAAAGCTGCCAACTTCCGGTGAGCCTGAGTGTAAGTTTTCGTTGTGTGTGTGTGTGTTGTGTGAGTGTGTTCATTCATAAAACTGAAGAGAGCCTGCAGCAGGGAAGAGTATTATATGGTGTAATTTTATATACATTTACTTACACTATAAAACAAGTTTAAGAATAATATGATGAAGGAACCCAAAGAAAAGTCTGCCACTAGGCCAAGTCAATATAGTATGTATGTTACTTTACTTTATTTTGTTTACCGCATATATATCCAGTTAGTATATCTACCTAACGATAAGCATTATATCTGTAGTATATCTACCTAAGCATGTATAGGTTCAGCACTGTTTGTTTTATATAATATAAAGGTATGGAGATTATAAACGCTTGTACTTATATACAAACATTTCGTGTAGCTCCAGAGTTTCGCTTTTTTTCCTTTCTTAGTCTTGTTGAAATATCTTTGTATAAATATACACGCAGGTTTGAATGTAACCTGCTAGCAAGCTACTACACCCACACCACACGATCATCTTCAAAGTTTTAACTGTGTGAAATTTCTACAAATCATTAGTTTCGCTTGCTCTCCGTATAATCTATCTACCGTTTATGGACCTGTCTGTCCAAATTGACGGAGCATTTCTTTTAAACTCTTAAATTTTTTCCGATTCTTTCATTGAAACGGGCAGGTGGGGTTATAATTATTCATTTGTGTAACCATTGGCTGTGCTTGTGAACCGCGGAGCCTTAACGCCTTACAGGCACAACATTTCTGACTATACCCCCAATAAAGTAGAATATTCTTGTTTCTTGTATAGTTTTGAATATGTTACCTTTAGACATGCTTGAAGTCGCAAATAATTATAGCTTACACATTTGTAGTATACTTACATACTCCAGAGTAAGACAAAATGGAAGTCTCTTCGTCAATGCAAGCACAACTCATCACTCAGGGTCACAGAACATGATGGCAATATTTCTAAAACTCCTATTTGACTTCGTTGTAAGTTTTGTTCTATGCAATATCTGTAGTTCAGTCATGTCATTGTCAATATGCTTTTTCAATCATGGAGAGTTCACTTGTCATGTCATTAAATAAGTTCCAGCAGATCCCTTTACTGTAGAAAAGTTTGGAAGGAAGTTAATTTTAATGTTCAAAAACACATGCAGACCGCCTATCGATGTTAAAGTATCAATCGTGAACCAACTGTCAACCAACTTTCTCTCTCGTTGGGAGAGGTCGTCTTCAATCTGTGTATTTTTTACAGCGAATTTTCATGTTCCAGTTGAGTGACGGATGCAGTTGGCATGCAGTACAATCAAATAGAATTATCCCCAAGTGTACTGTAATACATTGGTTTAATGTATACATGTCTGTTTTGCCATTCTATATTTTTTTATTACTGTTGCACATAGTACATACAAGAATTTATAATCCCTGTACGAAATGCACTGGAAAAGGCATCATTTTTTAATATTGGAGACATTGAGGGTTGATAGAAAAGAATTTAACACCGAATCGAATCTATAGAAGCCAATCGCGCAAGGTTGGAAAGGTATACACAGATATCCGTAAAGAATCCAAATTTGTTGCCAACATTACAGGCAAAATGAATGAAGCTTCCAGTTACACGACGAATAGTCTAAAGGTTTACTAACGGCTCACCAATCCACTGTACAAATGAAATCATAATGTGACAATTTAAGTTGACATTCAAAACTAATATAGGAAAACAAATTAGATGATTTTGCTGGGATGTCGAAGTTCATCGTATGTGTGAATTTTGTCTTGTACGTATGTATTTACAGAATTTGATTCAGGTTTTGAAAAGATACGATACTAAATGATAGAGTGTAGCTGAAGGCAGTCTTGTTGTGCCAGTGAAGTTGTCGTGCTTGGCTGGTTCACTCGGAGGGTTGGAGTTACGCTGAAGGTAGTTTCATATATGTCGGTATGTTAGTGCTGGCCCCGCCTTTGTCCCCGCCTGGGAGCTCGATAGATGGGAGGCTTGACTTTATTTGTTATACTTACGTTTGGTTTGTGTGAACAAAGGATGATAGGGTTAAATGTATTGTGACCGTTTTTAAACGAAACTTGATGTAAGTTGTAATGACGATCACTGTTGTGATTGTTATTTAAGTGGTCACGTCAGGCACCAAGGAAGTTATGTGTACATAATATGTAACGTTTATAATAAGGCATTTTTTCGCAAACGCAATGTCGAGGTAATACAGACGAATACGGACGTAATGCCTACGTCAATAGAACTGTCAGCGAAGAGGTTGCAGGGAAATGAGCAAGTGTAGCAAGTTCTGGAAATTATCACTTATTGCATCGTGGTCACCGGTATCATTATTAGTTTCCTGTTATATCCGTTTTTGACAGGAACTACACTAAAATTAGTACGTAATTAGTCCTCCATTCATTAACAAGAACTGACTTGGAGAAAATTTAACGAAAGGTAGGCGAAGGTAATTTTGAATGCAAATTCTCATTACAAGATTGACAATCATACGAGATTACAGCTGAAATCAAGTATAATGAGCGTAAATATAGAAGAAGAAGTGATCTGCAAGATGCTCAAGTTTTATTTTCTGATGTGTGTTTCGTTGCTCATTATTGTGAGAGTGGGTATAGTTATTCAAGTGTGAGTATGGTTACATTCGGCTGGTTTTGTTCTTGAAGTGTTTATACATATACAAGAGATATTATTATGATGCAGTGGGATTCACCTCACTCTGACTTCTTGAGTCTTGTTGGTTGATGGTGTTTAGCTTGCGTGGACCTGGGACCCTCTGCCTTTTTTCTCGCTCTCGAGCTATTATTTGTTGCTATCTTCCTCGCTCCTCGAGCAAAAGCATAACTTATACATATACATGTAACAGGCAGCAGTCTTTCCCCAAGGAACATATACACTACCACTAGAGATTGTGGTAGTTCTTGTTGGGGCTGCTCTCCTGGTTACTCATTTCCAGTACTCATTCTTCAACCAGAGTGTGTGCAACATGTGGGCTCCTGCTTGTTCCTCTCCACGTGTTTAAGTATATATTGTTATTCCGATAGCGATTACTGCTTGGAAATTCTTCTCTCGCTATTGACAGCTCTTGGGAAATATTACAATTTTTAAATATTACAAGATTAGCACTAAACAGGAAGTTAGTGTGCTAAAACCATTGCATTTACTCAGGATAAACATCAGTGGTTGACAAGGATTTTGTTTGTTGTCATTTTTAGACGGCAAGTATTTTGCAATGACAATTATTCCTAGAATACGGTATATACATACTACTGTGACGTGCATTCGTACGTGCTAATTTCAAGTGAATATACTGTACTTGTGAATTCCTCCAGTATATTTCCCTGTTCGTTTGTTGACATTGTAAAAATATTTTTCAAAGTCTCGACATAAGACTTGATAATCTACCCCCAGTGTGTGGTAAATAGTTTAAAGTCATAACGAAAGACTTGAATTGTTTGGTATCCGTGACCGGAAGACGTTGATGAGCTTATTATGTACATTGACTCAGTTGGCACGGGTCTTCTGATGGGATTAAGAGCGATGAAAAGCGCCGGCCGACCTAAAGGTTTGTAATTGCTATCTAATACTGGTTATACTTATAAGTATATGCACATACATTTTCCGTTCACTTTTCTACACTACATTTGAGGTTTAAACAGAACTTATCTTCTACTGTGGAAAAATACATATGTGAATTCTCGTGGTTTGTCCTGGAATTGCATTAACGAATATTTCTTTTGCATTAAAAAAAGTGACATTTGGTCCAAACTAAACACAAACATATAAACAGGAATGTTTGGAAGTTTAACTGTCGACTAAATAAATCATGTCAAGTTTTTCAGCATTTTGCTAATTAGTCTAACTATTTTAAGCTTCACTTAATATAATAATAACAATGCTTAATATGTAATTTCGTCATGATTAAAAATACATTCAATTTAATGGGATTAATCCATAAAGGAAAATACATTAACCGCCATACTTAACAGCTCCGTATGAAGTTTAAAGCGGCTTGAACTTCCTGTTTATGTAGTTGTGTAAACGAACCAGCCATGGAAATAAGCTATCGTTACACGCGGTTGACCTCAGTAGGTCAAACCTTTATGGTCCAAGAAAGGAGTCAATACCGCACAGGTGTAGTGACAGTATAATAGCATAAGTTAACTGTATGCATTTCTATTTATTTATGTAGATATTGAAAAGAGCTATTGTGATGAACGTTTATGAATGGTTTCGTCGACATTATTACTGTAAAGCCTGCTTATGACAAAAAATTATACTGCTTTTCAGGGTAAAGGTTGGCAGTGTGATTCTCATTTTGGACCATTTTAACACAGCTGACTGGAAGATCTGACATGGATCCTATGTTTAGAGTTAGGGTAGGCTTCGATGCTTGACTCCTACTTTTATGTCTTAGAGTCTGTAGATACGTTATGTGTACTTCTTATTGGGGCTGCTGCAGCAGGGATCCAGATTTATGCATATATATCTTGTATTTACTTTCTTGGTCCTACCCATGAATTCACTGGAGAGCATAAGTGAGTTGAAATTCTGTACAGCAAATGGTGTAGTAAAGTGGAAACAACTACGAGGGTATAGTATGCTTAAAAAGTACAGTAATGTATAAGTCGTGTCATATTTCTTTTAACTTTTCTGCGTGCTCCCAGTAGCTATTTTTTGGCAACGTGTGTTGATACAGCCGTGCCCGTATGTGTCCTCTTAATCTTCCTCGGGCTCTCCCGGATTACTGGTAGGCACATATGGCTTGATCTTGCTGCTCTTATATTTTAGACTTCATCAGGACCAGGGCTGCCTTTCTCGGCTCTTGTACTAGTCATTACTTGTGTTTGATTCTTTTTTCCTCTGATGGGGTGGAATATTATGTTAAATACTATACGCTTATGGATGGGCAGTAGTAGAGAAATTATATCTACTTACATATTAACTCCGAGCAGCACACTCACAGTGACATAAACTTTGGGAAGGAGCATAAAAGAATTGAATGCTCACACATACTGATTGGGTTATGTGTCTTGTAAAAATCTGGTGCGCATCTAAGTAGGAGTAATCTGGTTGTCGTATGAATGGAGGGTGCTATAATACAGAGAAGAAAAAACAACGGAGAGTGAGGGCAAAAAAAGTACCGAAGAATGAATGAGGATAGTGTTGCTACATATGTCTGGCTTAATAATGGACGTATAACGATCGTGGCTGGTTGGTGGACATGTGCGAGGAAAGTTGTAGGAGTCGTTACGAGAGATGAAATGAGAAACGCGTTTTAATTTTTAGAAATTTTCCATATATATATATTATGAATGTCTTGGTTGTGTAACGTGTGCTTCTGTACACCCACGCTGGGTCAGGATATGACTTGATTTTATATAATATGCTCACCTATACTAGTAGGGCAACGCATAGGGATGACTATGGATTATGTAACTATAAATTTTTCCCGAATAGGGATCCAAGAACTATGGTGATGTTCTATATCTATAGTTCGTAGAATTATATGTGTCGTGTATACCTATATAGTGCGGCTGCACGTCACTCCTCATGTTTTGAAAATAAATCCTATAGTATCTGACGCGAGGGTATTTATATTATGGAAGGATTTTAATGTCTCTTGCATCCCCTTGCCACTACTCACCTATTTTATTTTTGTTTTTGCTATTAACTAGTTATGGTTCGGTTCTGGCCCTGATTCTGAAAGTGCTTGCTGGCCTAGTGTAATAATAGTTACGTGAAGATGGTTACACTTGCAGTCACATGTATTTTGAAGGATGTACACCATTTATACGATTGTAAGGGCAGGAGTGTAGGGACGAGTAGGATTCTATAAAGTTTTCAATGCTGTGCCCATCTTCCATGGAAAAATGCTTGTCTTGTGTAGTGCATGCATTAAAGCCGTAATGATCGTGATAGTTAAGGCCTGCATTTTGATACCACTACGTTGAACTCACCCAAGCCTTACATTACGTGTGTATTTTTATGTCTGTAGATGATACACAGCAACGGTGGTAATAACGAAACTGTGTGTGTATAAGGGAAGTTGTTGCAGAGCAGTGGTATTTACGGATTTGATTCACAGAGTCTACCGGATGTACCCTGTCACCATGCGGTTCGTGATTCATTCTGTTGTAGGAGTGAAGAACTGCAATATACTATCACCGCATAGCGTATACTTGCTGTGAGTATCGTAGATTTCCAGTGTCCATATACATACACTGAGTAGTATAGTTCTTGTACGGCTTCTTTTTATTGTTAATAGGAATATACATTTTTTAAATCAACGTGTAGTATTTAAAAAATTAAAAATTCATTTCCGAAACGCAAAATAAGAAAACATTATTTAACATAAAAATGGTTTGATGTTGTTTTGCTAAATTAAATGGTGTTATTTTGCACATTAATTTGCTACTGTAAACTTCCGTTCAGTCTTTGTTGAAAATTCTGTTGTTTGCAAACGTAACTAAAGATCATACAGACTACTGCTCTTGCAACTTTGTGATCTTATTCACAATTTATCTGGAAGTTCACCTCTTGCCAAGGGCAAGACTGTGGCAGAAGATGTTCATAAGGGTTGTATTTTTTGTAGTTGTGTTCTGCAGCAGAATGTTAAAGTAACTACAGACATGTATTCAACATACAGTATTGGTATACATGTAATGGAAAAGTGTATAGATATGCGTGTTATGCTGCTAGTAGCTAATATATTAAGATGAAGGCAGCAAGCTAAGCGTCAGCTGGGAACTGTAATTTCAACATCAGTTTTGTATCACTTTGCCACTTGCGACCGTACCACTGCTCATGTATTATTATGTATAAGAACTGTTTGTGAATGGGTCTGTTAAGTATCTATGTATACTTGTGGATTACTAGCGGGAACGGGGCAAGAATTAAGGTAGAGAGAGAGGACCCTTGGCGTTCGCATCGTAAGTTGTGTTAAACCCTGGCACCATACGCGGACAATCATATGGTCATCAGACGTCTACTCCGACTTGCTCTAACTGATGATGGGCAAGAATGGTTCTAAGGGTCAACCTGTAAGATGTTCACCTCGTAACACTATGTTCAAGGGACTCTGAGCCTTCAGCTGTGTTATTTCGCTCTCTCTCTCTCTCTGTCTCTCTCTCTCTCAATCCCCCTCCCTGTGTGTCTCTTGTTAGCTCTTCAATGTACGTACTCTATTTCATACATTAGAGAACCTGGAGGCATTCGTAATACAACTTTTGGTCTTGCAAGCACATGTCGACTCAGCTTATCCTTATTTTCTCAACAATGATGATGAACTGTTTGAAGAAAATATAGTTAAAATATAGTCATCTTCAGTGTTGGCTTCTGAATTCTTAGAAATGCTTGCAGCCATGTTGTACATAATACTTGTTAAGTTTTAATCTCGCAGTTTGTTCTCATACTTTTACTTTCTTTCTCACTTTGGTTCTCGTTCCGTGGAATTGTGTAAGATCTAGACCAGAACGATTCGTCTCCAAAGCCGTCTCCTTCTCTGAATTAAATACTTACATTCAAATTACGACAGTATACATATACTCGCATACATGGAACAATGATGATAGATTATAGTCGATCCGATATTTTTTGAACGCGCGCCGTGCGTTTAGTCAGCAAAGATGATTTGTCGATTTCGGCAAAGGAAAAAGCTTTTATATATATAGTGTACCGCGTGTATACTTTCGGCAGAACAATTTAGAAACCTTTCGGCTTTACAGATTATGAGAGAAGAAAAATCATCGGACAGGTAGATACACAAAAGGTATGGGGTTCAGGAGTGAGGAAAAATAATGTAATCATTTCTGGGTATTCAATGACGGTGGTCATTGGTTATTTGATGCTGCTGAGCTCAAGTTTGACACTGATAAGGTGCTTCACTCCCAGTCCTATAGGGATCTAATGATCGCGTAAAAAATGACGCGCTTTCTTTTTCTCCTTACTAACTACAATTTTACCGTTTCAACGTGGAATTGCTTTACGCGATGTAAATACAAACCGAATAACTTGTGTAAATATGGTGAAGAAAATCAAGTTTTTTGTTTACTATAGTTCTTATTTATTTTGAACCAAGTTGGTTTTTTCAAGTACCCGCACGGCGAAGGGTAAATAAAACCTTTAAACTAACTTGTTGCGCACGTGACGTTTTTCCTCTTTGCAGCCCCACCAGTTGCTGTGTTGGACACATGCATTTTTACATCAACGCATACGTAAAAGTATGTATATCGGTATTAAAACTAATCCATATGATATTTGTTTGCAGTTATTTCACTTATTATGATAAAACTGTTCTTTACTAACTAAATTTACAATGCTTGATAGTTTAGATAGCATTACCATATAGGTTAGGCATGCCTACCTGCAGCCTGTAACCTGTAGTCTGCGTTTTACGACATTTTCACGCAGCGTGTATATCATTGGAATATGAGAAACGTGATTATGAATGAAACAAGGAATTTATAAAGGTTGTACTTAATCTCCCCGATAATATTTACTAATAGCTCAAAATAAACGTTTAGTATACGAAAATATTTCCTAACGTTTGCTTAAGCTCATCAGCGAATAATAAATTATTTGAAGGCATGAGTAATTACGGCAGAATAACACGCACATACACCATTACGTACACTTAATGAAATATTAGTTCAGTTACTTAAACTTGCAGTAGTTTAGCTGTTGATATTGTATGACGTAAATCCGATTTCGTTTATGCCTCTTACCTACACGACTTTAATGGTTTTGTACGGAAAGGCTATAATATTTTAGCATAAAATTCTAGATGTATGTTTAAGTTTTACATACTTAAAATGGAACGCAAAGAAAACATTACTGGAAAATAATGATGTGACTGATTATGTACTGTACATTGTAAGAGTGCGATGGAATTAATATTTGTGGAGTGAAGGAGTGGCGGGGCAGGACAGTCATTCACAAGTAGATTTATAAGTATGGTTCATCTAGGAGATAATAGCGCGAGTCATGTCATAAAATTTGGGAAGAGACATGGCGAACCAGAGAGATGTGAATGAAATTCAAGAGTAATAAAGGTGAAGAGAGAGAGAGGACAAAAAATATTCCCGTGTTAAATCTTGATTCAGTTTTCATGCTCATAAGATAATGCTATAGCACAATTTTACAGCCATTTATGAAATGCGTTTCAGCTTTGTGGCTTCTCGTACATTCGTCTGTGGTTACATTATACTTTCGTGGAGCTATAGGGGAGTTTTGTTATTGTTGTATAATGTGACAAATTATAATGATACTGTGTATATATTTTTTTCCAAAATTACAACTTCATACTAATAAAAATGTATGCATGAAACAAGTTGTTTCTGCCAGTTGAGTGTTTGAATTGAGGTGTTTTTAGCTCTTACCCTCAATTTGTCCTCCTCATCTTACCCGCTAATGGTGTATTTTGCTTCAAGTTGGTTAATCTCGTCCAAAGGGTTTACATGAAAATATCTGCAAGAGAAGACCTACACTAGTGTGACCAAACTAGTTACGTGCTTTAAAAATTCTACATTGGTCCACAAAAATATCCAAACTACAAAAATACGTGTAATAACCTTAAATTTGAATGTTCGGGTTCAGGTGGAATTATATGCACGCGGCTGGGATACAAGTTCTCACGATAACTTATCGCGATATGCATATGTATAGTCTATTTAAAATATTGTGTACATTTGTGCTCTGACAGTTGTCTCAGTTTTTGCCTGTGAACTTGACTTTGTGGGCAATATAATAAAACGTTGATATTAATGTGCAGGGCGATTTGCAGGAAATTATAAACGTGTATAATTTTACTTGGTTTGTAACCACCCTCTTGTGTTGAGTAGCAAGCAACCAAAAACTACGAGTTGATGGTCATGGCAAAGTCATAAGAGAAAGTCTATTTTGCGGGAAATGTCGCAAGGCGGCTTCTTTTTACTAGGAAGAGCAGAGGTATGGATCTTCGAGGTGAACATAGAGGTTCTATGAAAATTGTATTATAATTAGCGTGGAGTCTTTAATGAGCTTCTAAACCTCCTTCGGGGATCCCTTGGTCGTTCCTATCCATCCCGGCAGAAATTAGTTTCAAGAAAGGTGTTGGGTTTACGACTTGAGTTTAACTCTGGTCCTATAATGCTCACGTTGAGGTCCAGCTTAGGTACAGGATAATATTATTGGATGTTTTGTATCTATCATATGGTGTGTCTGTCTTTGAATTGATGTTGTGGGCAACCAAATGTTCACGGTGGCTCAAAATGCATCGTTTTGTTTGAAGCCGGAGCTTGTACGTTTTAATGCAAGTATCCCCCAAATAAGTATGTACTTCTTGGATCTTGCACCTGTATGATTGGAGAACATGATGGAAGTAGAGCAGGCAAGTAAGATGTGTATGTGTGGTGATTATTAAATGAAGCGAGTATAGATAAGCACAGGAGAGTGATCATCATCTTTTGGGATCTTCGGGTCTGTACAAATATGCCATACGGTAGCTGGTGGGTTCGAAGGTGTGTAACGTTAGATATTAACGGGGTATTCAATATAGCGAAATTTGTCGGGGACAAAAAATGAAATTGAAATTTTCGACTGTGGCCCAAAGTGCGTGAATATTTATATACATATAAGTATATGAACCATGTATCCGAACTTAATATTACATGCTTTGACATACATGAATAAAATATAGGTATGCATATGGTTTACATCTGACATCGATAAAGCATTCAGCTCAATATTCTCCACACTGTTGTAATTTGCAATTATTTATTTATTTCATCCTACTTATATCGTCTCTAGTTCACAAACAACATCAAAAGTTGTTGCATGCTAACAAAACTAGTACATTACAATCGAAATACATTGAAATGAAACTAATTACAATTAATTTGATTTTGAATTACAGATATTCCGGCACAAGTTCCCCCTTTGACCCCTGGCACAAATAAGAAGATGACAGAGGCTCTTAAAGCTTCCTTTTCTTCCTGGGAAAAAGAATTCACTCGTCATAATATTCCAAAAGGTGAGTAATATCTAATTATTTCTACAGTAATAGCCAGTAATTTTACTGCAGTTGTTATATTTTCTCGTTTTAGGGAGGTGATTGTGCATACGTCGTTTCATTTATATTAAGATCATTCAAGAGAGAATTTAAGGTTAAGATCATAACGAGAAGGAAGTTTACACTGTGCTCTTCTCGGAGGTTATACATGTATAACGTGAATATTATCTGGGCAAAGATCTTATCTCCAGATTATTTAATATGTAGTCATTTAGGTGTTACATGTATGACTCAAGGTAGACAATGAGTAATGCACTGCTGTGAAGATTGAGAAAAGGAAGAAAAGTTGAGGAAAATATTTTTTATTCTGACTCGGCTTTGGGGTGTTTTACGTATACTTACAGATATACTATATATGTTCTCGTCTATACAAAGGCTTGTAAGTTAAAATATATGTATATCTTTTTATATTTATCTTGTAAGGCTGAGCACTACCGTCAACAAGACACAAGATGGAATTAAAAAACAACGCTCGCACATGTACGTCTAATTGCACCTGCTGGTAGCTTGTTGGTTTCAAGGATTTGTGGTCAAGCATCGAGCCTTTTATACATTCTTTTGACACTGACTTTGATTTTATATCGGTGGAGCATTGTTTCAAAGTGACGGTCACGGAATCGTTTCAAGTGTAGATTTTATATGTATGCATGTTTATGATTGGACGCGAGATTACTTTTGTTATTGAAGTTATTTATTCTTGTTGTCATTTATACTAAATTAAATGCTCAATGAATTACACTTTGTTCCCCGAAAACGTATTATTGGGATTATTATATAATTGTATTATGGTAAATGCAGTTACAAAGGAAGTGTTACACGCATGAGGACTGCAATGAAGGCAACAAAATATTATAGTATCTTTTCCCTTGAGCCCAAAAATATTTGTGTCCTGTCTTAAAGAATGGTGTGTTGTTTCATTGTTTCTCTCCAGAGTGCAGAAAATTGTAAAATAGTATGCCTGTGTCGGAACAATGGCGACTCACTCCTGATTCTTGCTACCATTAATTTTTTAATGTCACTATTATTCTTGAAAATAAGACTGCTTGGGGCTTGCTTACAATATGCCCGAAATTTTATATAACAATAATTCAGGAAAATGTTATGCTTCTCGATGAGATTTTGGTATATTTCCCAGTATTTCAGTACTTTTTTTTACGGTATCTACCTGACAATATGAGTTACTCGTTTTCTGAATTGTTTGTAAAAACAAAATATCTGTACTGGTATTCTAGTAATTTGCATGCCTTACGTAAACCTTCATTTTTCGATATCTTTCTTTTCTGTAGGAAATACGATTTAATACAGGGAAGCTTACGCTTTTAATGACTTCCTCTTGATTGTGATCATTTTAATAGTCACCCGTGGATTTGCATTTATGTTCTCTTTGTGCTTGCGTGTTGCTGTTGTATACGTATACCTATTATGACCATTCTTATTTGTATTTAGTAATTGTTTTGAGATTTTTTATAAAAATTACTGGAAAGCATGTTATTATTTGTCGTTTTTATTGTCATTCCTTGGCTGTATTAAAATCTTCCGTAAACTTGCTAATTTCTTAAAACAAAGCACACGGAGAGTACCGGATTTGCAAAAACTTGAAAGACTAGCACAACATAGGATATCAGGGGTATTGGCACAATAATTGTTATGATTGTAAAATGGTAGGAGGCAAGGTGTGGACTAGGTCTGGCAACAGAAGGTACTGTTTTTCAATTAAATACATAATGTATTTATTTCGGTGGCACGTGCTACAAGCTACAATAACATATGATGGACGGCAGATATCTATAATTGATGGAAGGAAAAAAAACTCTGAATGTATTAACATGAAAACCTGATCTTTTCTAGATGTTAGAGTGCATTCTAATCATTTCTTGGACTGGAATGCATCATGTCCTTGTTCAATGTATTTAAGATAAAAGTGGAATAACATGACATGCTGTTATTTTTATTTATTTGGTATTCCACAAGTAGTACAGCATAATAATTAAGTATTATAATAGTGGAGACAAAACGCATTATTTGAGTCCAGCCAGACACCTTCTAAGTAGGAGAACATATACTCAAGCCAAGTATCTTGGTATTGGTTAATTATTCTGAAAATGCATCTGTTGAAATATTTAGGTCTGGAAAAGAGGAAAGGTCATGCAAGCAAGTGTTGTTGTTCAAATTGAAGTGATGAGAATACTCGCATGAGCATATTGTTGTGAGGGCCGATTAGTCAAGTCCTCAAATATTATTTTTCTCCGTTATTCTCATACATTTTTCACCTTTTCACGCACGATGCAATTGTTAGAGCATGCTATATTATTTGTTATGTTATACCTTGGTTAGAGATTAATTATGTATGCATGCATTTGATGGAAGATTATACATTTACAAGTATGCATGTGTATGTAGAAATGTAGAATCGAAAAGTCAACTAACGATAATAACTTAAGTTGGAACACCTTGCTTAGGGGAAGAGACAAAAGCCACGATCCAAATACTTTTATTGGTATACTTGTAGCAATTTCATTTCTCCGTGCTTTTGCCGTTGCTCTCACTATAACTATATACTTCTGTTGTTCTACTGTACGAATAAGTAAAAGAACTACCATCTGCAGTAAATTTGGCTCTTGCTCGTCGTTTTTATTTCATGGATGGTCGTACCACAAGATGTTACAGTTAATGCTAGAGTCACCATAATAAGACACGGCGGCGTGTCTTCTTCGGGGTTTTAAGAGCAGGTGTCTTACGTTCTTTGGTTAGTCTCTATCTGCCGAGCGACAGTGCATATACAGCTTGTTACAAGTACATATAATGTCTATGTATTAAAATGTGCATACTTATATAAGTATACATACAAAGAGTCGTTACAAACCATCGGTACTTATTGACTGGTTTTCATGCTCTTGAGTAAAGTGCGAGTTTGAAACTCGTTAGCACGTACCTTATATTATGCAGAACTGGTGTTATCTATACACAGAAACTATGTAAGATACTTATATAATATTATTGAATGGAGTAATGTACTTATGTATAGCGGCTTGACTATTGATATCTGTACCTGGTTAGTCCGTTTGTATGAAAAATATGAAGTATTACCTGTTGCATCTATCATAGGATGATAATACAATTGATGCGTGCTGATGGCTCTTTACTTGTTGACTTCTGGTTCTTGTCTCTTTCCCTTTGATGCTCCTGCAGGCTGTCCGTCTTCTTCATCTTATTTTATACGGAGTCATCTGTTAAAAATGTTTGGAGGGCAGTGAGTATCTTTGGAGTGTTTTACATTCGGTACATAAAGGCTATTTTTTACTGACTCTCGTGTGTATGTATCTACCCCCTTCTGTGTAAGACGATGGGATGATGTTGTGGTGTTCTCAAATGAGTCTGTGATGAAGGCTTGGATCCCGCTCCGCACGTGCTAAATATGTACTACTCTGCTCCCTATCCCTTTCATTGTTGAATTTCAAGGAGAATAAAAGGGGAAACTTTATTTTGTGACCCTCGGAGTTTCTTGCTTTTTTTGGTAAAAAAAAACAAGTCTCTACATACTCTACATACAGATAGTCTTGAACTTATGCTTTACACGTAAAGTACTCACGTGCGTAACTGGAGTACTTTGAGGGAAAACGCATTTAACGAAGAAGACGACTGTAGGAATTATTGAGTTGCTCCAGTATTGAAGGGATTATCCGTAGAGATACGCTTCTCTCTTAGACATATTTCATGTGTAGATATGCAGGGATAGAGTCAGAGAGATAAAGACGGTAGTTATATTCTCCCCGCAGTTAGCTAAGTCGACACATTGGCCACATGTTATTCCACACTCCTGTTTTAGCTTGGACGGCTGCTGTACAACCATGCAGGGTAGTCTTCATCATGTATACATTTACGTATATCTAGATACAAAGAAAATAATGAACTACTGTTAGATAAATATATGTAATATATACGTATATACAGTCCTAGGGTACTTTTAAGAAATACAAGCGGTTACGACTAAAACACATTGCCCTGCTTTTCAATAAAAATGGCCTAGGTTAGGTTTCGAATCGCATGGCTCGACTTAAAACCGTTCTGACTCCTTTCCAAGTTATTCTTATACTCGAACTGAAAAAATGAACTTGTGCATGTGGGTGAACGTGTAACACGATATTATGACATACCATTGATGTCACTTTTAGGACTTACGAAATTTGCGACGGGGTGTTGTAGCTTAACTAAAAGCTCTAATATACGTAGATACAATACATACATCTAATGAATGCATTGCTTAACGTAGATATTAATTTGATCCAATATTGGAGTTAATTCAATTTATTATTTGCCTACGTCGTTGGCTGACGCACATATTTACACGGATAAGTTATTCATCTTCATGCTCTTCAAATACATACAGAGTCATGTTATATGTGAAAGATGATGTTATTTACGATTGTCTATAGTTTTAATGCGACAAAGGAAAGGCTTGCGGAAGAAATAAAAAGTTTTCTTTAGGTATGTAAACAACGTTTAACTTGTGTAAGATTGGTTTCATTGATTTGTTGATAGACTTCTTCTTCCTGTGAGAGAGTGTTTGTTTGCCATATTATACCTGCGTACATACTTATTTTTATGTATGCATGACAATAGTAAGGTGGTTGTTGATAGTCTCTGATGTCTTTGTCATGGATGAGCTGAAGGCGACAAGACCGTGCATTTCCAATGAAAAGGCAATCGAGCTGAGGAGGAAAAAACAAACTGAAAAAATTAATTTAAGTCTGAATTCAGTAGACTGAGCCGTTAAGGCTAACGTGAGAGACTTTTGTTTCTTAAGACGCAAGTATTATGTCTGCGAGTATTCGAGTAGTAAGTATGAGAGTAAGCAGTAAAGTCAAGAGAGTGAAATGATAACATGTAATTTTGGGACTGTCGATACTGTGTGCAGAATACTAATAGCTTAAGCGGTGACGATACCTTTGTTGTTGCTTTAGTGTGGATCATTTTTAAGCTATTGTATACTTAAGGAACTGATGTGGGGATAAATTAAGAGATTTTACGATCGCAGTATTTATTAATAGAATATTTTAATGCCTTACATGCGCTCTATCTACATATATTCAGAACCCTTTTTAAGATTTGTGGATGTTGGGACGACAATGGACGATAAGATTTTAGTGCGGAGGAAAGTGAATAAGGTTGAGAAGAATCAACGAGGGCGTTGCTTGTTTGTCAATTCGAACGCCACAGGTGTAAAAAGTAGCAGAGGTAAAGATTGGTGTGACGGATTCTAATCATGCATCGCCAAATCCTACGCAGTCTTGTTCCTACGATGTTGTGACTAATGATTCCTTTAAAGGTAAATCATAAAGCAGGTCTTGTCAGGGGATATTTTGCATTTTAAAAATACAATCTTGCATGTCAACAAATAAAAACAATGAATTAAACAAGTTATAGCGAGACGAGAGTTTCCAATAAGTTGTTTTGTACAGATAAACGTTATTAATTTCTACGATTCACTGGGGCTGTAGTCTTTAGCTTGCCGCGGTGTGTTTATTTATGACATTATTTAAGGTTGAATGCATTGCAAATCGGCATTAAGAAGAGAAGCGAAGAAGTACTTAATTCTTTACGCAAAGTAACATGGATCAAGTGACAGGGGGAACGGACTAATACATTGTTGCCATTAACGACGACGACAGTCCTCGTCTAAAAGCTCGTGTATTATTTCTGCTTTGAATTATATCAACTCTGCGTCTATTCACACACAGTCGAGTGGAAATGAAAAGATGGGAAGAAACAGATGTATAATATAGTCTGTCTTGTTTTGCTATACAGTAAAGTCGCTGTATTTGTAAAAAAAAACAAGAAAAAGAAAATGAAGAGTCCTAGTGTAAGTAACGATGCCGTCCGAAGGAATAATAATGATAGCACAGGTCATAAAGTGAATTTCAAACTCATATTTCATTCGGGTGTCATAAAAGTGTCTCATCTCGCTTATCTTCTCTTTTTGGATTTAGACTATACGTAAGTTGTAATTTAAGATTGAACAGTAGTCTCCGAGGGTTCTCGAAACATGAAAGATGGTCTCTCATGTGTAACACAATTGACTTTTACGTCTGGTGTATGGGATTGTTAGCTTGTAGTTTCATGTCATTATTATCACCGCTAAAACTTCTTGGTTCTCTTTTCTTCTTTTCAAAAGTTTCATTCACATTAGTAAGTTTTATTGTTTTCAAAGCTGTCTTTTTATTTGTCATTTTGGCTTTTGTGTCTCATGCTTCACCACTCGTAATTATTGGTGAAAATTAAAACATCAAATTCAATTATTTTTGAAAACACTGATCTCTTCATATGTGAATAATACAAATAAAAATACAAAATAAAAATATTTCTTCTTTTTAATGGACACTGTCAGTAATTAATACACACCATTTTTTGACTTTAAAGAGGTTTTAGTATATGAGAATATTGAGCTTTAAGCTATATGTTTATGTGTAGTTTAATTCTTTAAACTAATAAATGTTATCTCAAGGGTGACGTATTTCATTGCTGATTAGATGTTACATGACATGTAATCATAATAATTGGTTTCGAATTTCAATTGTTTTAAAGTTGTCATTATTCTTGTATTTCTCAGTCTATTTTGCGTTCCTTTTTATCAGCAGAATATTCAAGCATTGGCGTCAGGTTTTTGGGAAGGAGGTTTGGGTTGGATTTAATAGTTGAGTAGTTTTATTGTGATCGGCAGCTTAAATAACAATACAAACCAGGTGGAGCTCAAATTTACAATTAAATTTGTTTTTTATATTTTAATTGCATGGCGTTTATATAGAGCATGTACTGCTGATTCAACGTGGATTTATTAGTCATCCAAGTTTCGTCGGAATGGATCACATTGACTAAGGACGAGTTGTACAGATTATGCTATATTTACAAGTGTCAGAAAATAGTTGAGCTGTGGAAGTTTTAATGATGAATGGTTCAGCTGATAGAATACTCTGTAGTGTCCGCTTTCGTGTGTATTGACTTGAATAAGTGATGTGATTAGGGCAATTGAGCCCTGCGATTATTTAACAAGGTGTATTATATACAATACGTTTCTCGCCGGTCCTTTTAACATTGACAAGTAGGGATTAAGTTAGTAAGACAAATGTTGTGCAAATGTACAATTTAAAATCATTTAAGTTTATAATCATTTGGATAAGCATAGGCTGGAGCGTTGAGTTTATGATTTTAGAATACAATTTTGTCTGGGAGGGTAGAGCAGAACTTGACGGAATGCTTCACTTTGTTAAGCTTATGAATGTACATGAGCGATTTCGTATGAGCTTATTGCCTAAAATGTTTATGACGCTTGTTGTATACCTATATACATACTACCCAGTTCTATATAATTAATTGTCGCGTGCATAATTCTACGCTTATATATAAGAATGCGAGTATTTTCTACACAAATTACATGGAACAAAAGAAGCTGGAAAAAGTTTGATGGCATCGTTGATGCTCCGGCAACGATTTGTGTTTGTCCTTTAGTACGAACTTGGATGTCTTTTATTGTGCTCATGCTCTTGTGTTCAGATTTCAGATGTAGGGCTGACAGGGAAGCTATACAATATGTGCGATTGCGACCCTAAGTAGAAATGTATGTAGCCATTGCTATACTATACTAAATGTACATGTGGGATATGCGGGGTAATCGTACGTTCTATAGCGTCGGTCATCTTGACAGACGTGTTGCATGGTCGTGTGTTCAGTAATTTAGAATACATTAAGTAGGATCAAAATCTGTACATATAAATACTTTTAATGCACACAGTACTTTGGGCCCTGGGTTGCTATTTTCTAGCTTTTACTTGTATATTATGTTTCATCCATGTGAAGTTGTCGTAAATTGAAACCACTTGTTACAGTTGTCAACATTATTGGAGTAAATAAGCAGATGAGTGATTTGGATGCAGATGAAATTCAATATTAACGTTTTACGTTCCGTTTCTTTCTCAAGCTTTTGTCACTAATAGTTTTAAACGAGTTAATGAATAAGGCCCTTCAGATGTTATGTATGTTTATGTATGCATAAGTATACAATTTAGATATTTATAACAAAGGACACACGTATTGTGTTATCTATCTTAGCATAATGTTCTATGACTGCTGCGTGCGAGTTGGAGCTCGGAGAGATTGTGAGTAAGCAGGGAAATCCTACCATTTGAGTAATGGAGCGCTCAGAAGAGGCATAAGTAGTCATTGTTGTGTGATTTCGGGATGATTAGATGAAGCGAGGATGGGCCGGAGGGGAGTGGGGAACAAAATTATGCACTAATAACAATTTCAAACTTGGAATTAACAAAACAAAAGAGGAAACTACTAGTGGAAGCTGGATTCTTTTTATAGGAACAACTGGGAATGATCTTGTTAAGATTTAATTTGATATAATGATATGCACTCGACGCTTGTCTTTTTCCCACAATCATTATTTATGACCCCCTGTGTTAAACATGAAAAGTGATCGGATTTTTAAACTCAATCGAATGAGCTCCCAGCGAGGAATTTTCCATGCAAAACCGTCCAACTCTGGCATCGAATGAACAGAAACGGGTTTTGCAAATACCTACATACTTACGTTACACTTCGCAAAACGTTTTGATTTCAATGAGCCCATGTTACATGCTCATTTTTATATAATTTCGCAAATAATTTGTATTCTCTCTACAAGCTTCCCCGCCACCTACAACCTTTATCATTAATTCAAGATGGGATATACAAGGTTAATAATAATTATTTAAGGACTTTAACGTTGCCATGTTAGCTAAATACAGTCAATTACTGTATTTAATTATAGCCTACACAGGTTCTTATCTCCTATCGGAAATAACAAATTATCAAGGTTGAGATGTTGCTCAAGTCTTTCTAACTCTTACGTGCAGGGTAGCAATTTGCTCTCTGTGCGTTTGCAGATAACAAACCACAATCAAAAGGTGTCTTGCATTAAATTACTCCTGTCGGCAGATAATAATTGCAAATAATGAAAACATGGTTAATGAAATTAAAAGTGTTTGGGCAAGTTATTTCAGTGCTGATTTTAAAACTTTTGGGTTTATACCTTTCAAATAAAAAAAAGTTATACTGAGATGGAAATTATTTCTGTTCGGACTCCCTAATTTTAATCAAATTAAAATCGCATTATGTAGCACTGCTATATATAGTTAATTAAAAGCAGAAAATAATACTTGATTTAGATAGAGTTAATACTGACAAACTAACCACAAGGGATTATCCTATATAATGAAATCCTACAGCTTTATTACAATTTTCACGAGTACCAATAGTACGATTATAAAATGATACGAATGGTAATTCCATGCCATTTTTACTGCAAAAAATTTCGCCGATAATTTTTTTTTAATTTTCACACTCGACGATATAATACATTGTACTTACTGAAGATATACACGAATACATGTAAAGAAGTAAAAGTAAAGTGTGTTGAGCAGTAAATACTTAGGTAGGTATGTGTTTTTACTCTTATGCGTTGATGATTTTGATTTGAAAGAAAATTGAAAACATCACTTTCTCATTACTTTTTGTGCGTTTTTGGTGAAGTAGACAAGGGAGAGTATCTATACATTCACACATGCATATGCATTTGTCTTGCACGAAGAGCAAACATCTTTGACGATGTATATAATTTCGCTACATATTCGTATCTTTATGCAATAACGTGTTATATGACCTGTGTCGGACAGTTGAAGGTGAGACAGGTGCTTTGAGTATTCATTGTGTATAGTATTATATATAGGAATCCATTTATATTTGGGTAGATCAAACCAGAGAACATCATCACACTATAGTTGAAACTTCAAAAGTCTTCGCCATGCTCAATTGACTTATGTATTAGAGACTTTTAACAAGTTAATGCTTGTGGCAAGCATGGTTATACAGGCTTGGTGTTTAAAGTGGTGTGTTGTGTCGGAGTACTGCCTAGCCAATTTTTTGCTCTTTGTTTGAAAAATCTAGCTGCTTTGCTTTGATTTCCATGATTATGTAGATATATTATATTGCGTAGTGTTAGGGTTTTCAACTACCTTTTTCCTTGTTTTTCAGAGCGATCACAAAGGTAATAAGTTGTTGTTTTGTCGCTCCTTACACCTTTGAAAACACTATTCAGGTATATACGAGAAAACATCCATCTGTGCGAGGTTGTACTTTCAGGGCACGTGTGAATAAGTGTTGATATGGGCGAGACAAGGAAAGGTTTTATAGCATAAATGGAAAACTTACACGTGGATTTTGACAAAAATGCACAATTGCATGTAGTAGGTATGTACAAAATGACATATGCAGCGACCCATGATTTTTACTTCGGTTGACTTGAAGAATAATATGGTAAAATTTTCATATTATGTTGAGATGATTAGTAATTATTCAACAACATTTCTACCGACACACAATGCTTTGTATGATATTTTATTTTATAGGTTGTGCTACTTATACTGACAAGTTTACCATAACCAAAAGGTTTTAGCCTGTAATTAATCATTAAATTTAGGTTTAATCTGAAATTTGAGTTGGAAAATGTGTGACTGTACATATTTTTAAAGAAACGTACAGCATAATGTATCTATACTTATGTAGCTTTCAACGAAGGTTGTTCTGGCCGATGGACTCGGGTTATTGTTTCATCTCAGTTTTACATATTAGCGATTTGAAATAGTCGAGGACTCCACCCTGGGTGTATATAGTTAGTGATTGTGAAGCCTTTGCATTATATTACAACAGTACATTTTACGTTGTCGACAGGTCTGCTAGTTGTAAAAGGCTACCATACAGATACATACAAGTCAAACGTTTTATGCTGATCAGACAATATAGTTTTTAGGACACACATGAGTTGCTTTTTGGTTAAAATTATATCCAGTCAACGTTTTTGTATTGTAACTACTAAAGAGTTTATGTAAATGCCTATGTTTTTTATAATATATAAACATGTACTAATATTATAAACATATGTTTTTGAGATACACATGTAGTACAGCTTGAAAGGATTTGTGATATGAGCCAGCTTTAAGCATGTTCTATCCTATCAACGCATGTAGGTAGATACATATTTACATTAGTTTAAGTACGCTGTATTTAAATTATTATAGTTAATTCAGAATTTTAAATGAAGTTATAACATGAATTAGTGTGCATGTAGAGATATACAGATATCTATAGGGTTGTTAAATGCAATTGGACGAGATACAAATGGAATTTGACGGTGATGTGGGAAGCATATAGAGTGTAGTATTAAATAGAAAAATGTATTGTGTAGGATGGAGGAGTATGAAATTTATTTTAGTCATTAGATAGTTTATTAGATTGACGTTGTTGTCGTTAAGAGTCTGCTGACTGAGAATGTTGCAGACGATCTTAAGGAGTTGCTGTGTCTATCAGCATGTACTTAAATTCTATGGATTTTTTCTCCTCGTACGCTGGCAATAAGTGTGGGCATGTGGTGCTGTATGATTCAAATTAGAGTTCCGACAAGTTCAATTCCTTTACTCAATTTCCAAGTTCAAGTCAAGTCTCAAGTCAAGTCCCAAATACCACTAAAAAGTAATTGGCAATTGTCAAGTCAAGTCCTTAGGAACCCAAAAATGTAATT
>JAQGAK010000591.1:0-64830 GCA_034696945.1 Lipothrix lubbocki | reverse complement strand
GCATTTGCCCAGTGGGCAGGGCATTTTCAGCAGGGCGGGCAGAAACACGAGGGCATTTTCATTTTGCCAACACTACACATATGTAACATGACACACATTGATGGCAACCACAGACAATAACAATGACGAAAACTAGATTCAAGACATTTATGCCTTGTGTATTACATACTTATAATTTATTATATTGCAATGAAAGTTTATTCGATAAACATGATCTGGTAATGTAACCAAACCAAAATAATCTTGCTTTCGGAAATTTCGATACAAGTAATATATTTTTGCTGCCACTCGGTGGAACCAAAAATAACTTTTAATTCGGAATTAAGTGTGAACCAAACTACTCAACATACATTGAATTTATAAAATATTTATGAAATTGGGATTCAATTTCATCAATCCAAATCTTGATCCGTACAGAATTACTGCTTATTTTATGTCAAAGTTCCATTACATGTCTCCAGAGTATCTAATAGTTCTCGGTACACATAATAGCAGGCATCTTTTCCAAAAAGAAAATCAAGATGGCTCCAATCGGCATTTTGAACTTGATAAAACGTTGTTTTATTGAACTCCTTCAGAATGTTGTAAGCCCAGGCGACATCCTAAATTTCAGAATTGCAGAAGATACAAATATTAACAACCAGTTATCACAATAATCAAGATTGTATTATTCGGATTTTGCTTTACAAACTTACAGCAGGAGGAGCTAAAGCGTCATTTAACCCCCCAAAAAGCATGGTAGGAACTTTAAAATTAGCCAAATTCATTTCCGGTGGACACTTAATTCCGTACGCATCTATGTTAGTTGTACAGAGTTGATAATTGTATAATCTGAACTTATTTGCTCCAAAAATTATACCCTGAACCTGTTGTATTAACGTCCGAATCGAAATCGATGAGGGAAATCCTCCGAAAATTACAGATTGCATTTTCTGTAGAAAAAAATTAACGGATTAAAGCAATAAATTTCTTACAAATTTTGTAGAAACTGCAATACAATTTTTTTTAACGTTGTCTAGTTGCGCTTCGTTGAAACCCGTAAATAAAGACAAGATGTTGCCACAAATATTTGGTCGGTCCAAGTCGGCAGTGCATAATAGCGGTGCATATGTATGAATCCAGTTGCTGAGATATTCCGGGAAAAACTCGCCGTGTTCGGATATATCATACAATGATCCTTTTAAAGGCTTGTACAAAAAATATAAGTAATTAATAAGGACTTCCCTGAGAAATTTACTCTTAAAAACGAATTATCAACGTCATTCACACCTCTTCCGGATTAGTTTGAGTAGCCAAAAGTCCCCAAACCGGATTGTCCCTATAATGAGTTGTCACAGTAACTGGAGCAAGACCAGCAAAGCATCTAATTTTACTCTGATACTCCGGTTTATTAATTAGTGCTGAGAAGAGAGTAGAGGTTCCTAATGAGTGACCAACCCAGTTAATTTGTGCTCGATTTGTTTTATTCGTAATGTAGTCAATTATTGCTGGTACATCATTTAATGAAATTGCGTCCACCCTGCAAGAGTTCACAATAAGTATCTTCAGTACATAACCACAATGATAATAGTAATTTTAGATCTTTAGAAACTTACGAAAAATTCCAATAAGCACGGTCGTTAATAGTTAACCCACCAGTGTGTCCAACCGAATATCCGTTTCCCCTTATGTTTCCAATCCACACGTCGTAACCCTTTTTATAAAGTTGTATCGCTGGGGAAAGAGATCACATTACCGTCATTAGTCAAATCTTAAAAACTAGATGATAGTCAGACATAAGTTTGCATACTTAAAATCACAGCTCTTATTGCGACCAAATATTATGGTTGCGAGGGGGCAGCACAATGTCGCGAAATTTCAAAATAATAAAGTGAATTAAATTTATATTTTTAAAACAATTACTTCTTAACTATAATGCCCAGCATGTGTACAATACTTATATATAATCCTTGTAAGCTCTTTATAATACTCGTTACAGTACTCATAATTAAAATATCAGGCGCTGTGCTGCCCCTAACAATCTGCCTAAATGAATTAAGAAATCATACGAAGTGTATTTTCGAAGTTATTCTGCATGAACCAGTCCCTCGAAGAACACAAGATCCCATGGTAAAGAAACACTACCGGTTTACCAGGATTTGGTATGCGATGATTTGTAATAATATACCCATCTGCTGTGGTTATATTATGTGTCTCAATGGGGTAATTGTATTTCTCCACTAGTTCAGGCTGTTTAAAAAATAAAATTCATTTGTACATTATACGAATTAATGCCATAGTCAAGAAACCTTATGAGAAATTACATGATATTGTATTTAAATTACCGTGGTCAAGTTAATATTCCTTGAGTCGGACACCGGTAGAGAGGAAGAGGTGGAACTTGATGCACATGTACAATACCCATTGTTATTTTGGTTGCTGCAGACTGTGCTAAATAACAAACCGGAAACTGAATTTGTTACTGGAAGGGAAGACAAGGTGAAATTTGATGCACATGTGCACGTCCTAGTGTTATTTTGGTCGGTGCACGCCGTGCTAGGTAACAAACCGAAAGTATTTGTCACCGGGGGCAAGGGCTGTACTGCAATACAATATGTGTCGTTTACAAAGATCAGTATTAAAACTAACAAAATCGTAGGCATCTTGAATGTTATCAACGCTGTAAATATTGTTTCCACGACGATGATTGCGAGCTGGAAGGTTACATATAGACTGATTAAAAATTGATTCGTCTCATTTGGTTGCATACAATTTTCTGCCCTCGCCGCTTGATTAACCTTTCTAACCCTTATTGATGATAAGGAAAATGGTTCATAAGGTGTAAGGAAAGCTTTTTCCTGACATACTGGCAACCACACTTAACTACTGTACACCATACAACAGTGTACAGTCCAGCGACGCCAGGGACTTCTGGAGATTCCTTCGAGTATGCTTTCTTATTCCGCCTCAATGCATAGAGTGGTCCAAGCCCAAGTTGTAACTTTGTACTCCGGTGATTATTTGGAATAAATATAATTTATTATTTTAATTATTTCAACTGACCAACCTGAGGGATTATTCTCACTTGCACTGGCTTACCTCTTATTGGTTCCATCTACATAGGCATATATATATTATTTATTAATAATATTTAAAAATATTATTTTGTCATTGATCATATTTGGAATCGTTTAAGGAATTTTATCGGTAATGCTGAGCTTAAGTTTTATTCTTTTATATTCATAGCATTGCATTCATAACCTCACACTGCCCGACAAAGGTTATCACATTCATGGTCGTAAGGCAAGTTTATCTTGGAGGTATTTGTTAAGTTCAATGCAGCCTTTTCATTAATAAATTAGCATTTCATAGTCATTGTAATTATTCTTGCTCTTATACAATTAGACCTGTTAAACAAACGTGTGCATTTGATTCTGTTTTCCATGATGAATATATGAATGTAATGTAAAGCAAAAGGATTATACCTAAATGTCATTAAGCGTGAAATCGATATTTTTTGCATAATTTGTTCGTAAAGAAATGATCAACCTATAGATACGTCTATGTAGTGCAATATGTAATTCCATATTAGGCTAGGCATGAAAGTGTAACAAATTAAAAAATGGAGAAAATTGGTATTTTATTACATCCATGTAAATAGGGATTTATACAAATTTAACGCTATGATGTCAAAGTTCCATTACAAGTCTCCAAAGTATCCAATAGTTCTCGATACACATAATAGCAAGCATCTTTTCCAAAAAGAAAATCAAGATGGCTCCAATGGTCATTTTGAACTTGATAGAACGTTGTTTTATTGAGTTTCTTCAGAATGTTGTAAGCCCAGGCGACATCCTAAATTTTTAGAATGGAAGCAGAGACAAACCTTAGCGACCAAAATAATCAAAAATGTAAGTATAAGTATGATGCAACTTAAAATAAACTTACAGCAGGTGGAGCCAAAGCGTCATTTAAACCCCCAAAAAGCATGGTAGGAACATTAAAATTCAGCAAATTAATTTCTGGTGAATCTTCAGTTCCGTAGACTAGCATATTACCATTGCCTTCATAATCGTACATTCTGAACTGATTCCCTAAATATATGATACCCTGAACCTGCTGTACTAACGTTTCAACTGAAATCGCTGACGGAAATCCTCCGTAAATTACAGGTTGCATGTTCTAGGGAGCAAAATTAATGTTATCAAAATTCTACCTTTGTAAGGTTCTTGTAAAAACTGAGCTGTAAATAGTTTTATTACGTTGTCAAGTTGCGCTTCGTTAAAGCCAGTTAATAAGGATAATATATTGCCGCAAACGTTTGGTATGTCCACTTTGGGATTACAAAGAGCCGGTGCGTACTCGTGAAGCAATTCAGTTACATAAGCCGGGAAAAACTCGCCGTGTTCGGATATAAGGTCCAATGATGTTTTCAAGGGCTTTAATAAGCAGGAATAATAATTACGTCGAGTATGAAATTAATTATAAATATACGACTATTATGTATAATAATATAGAAAATGAAATTAGCACATCTTCTGGATTTGTAAGCAAGGCTAGAATTAGCCAAACTATAGTGTCTCTCCAGTGAGTTCTCACAGTTACTGGGGCAAGGCCGGCAAAACACTTAATTTTACTCTGATATTCTGGTTTAGCAATTAGTCCAGTAAAAATGGTAGAGGTGCCTAGTGAGTAGCCAACCCAATTAATTTGGGATTGGTTTGTTTTTTTCGTAATGTCGTCAATAATTGCCGGTACATCATATAGCGATATGGTATCCACTCTATGCAAGAATTCGCAATTAGTATCTTGAGTAAGAGTATGTAAAAACCATGATAATACATGCAGAATTTTAGAAACGTACGAAAAATTCCAGTAATCATTATCGTTAATAGTTAACCCATCAGTGTGTCCCTGCGAATAGCTAGTTCCTCGCATATTCCCAATCCATACATCGTAACCTTTTTTATATAGTTGAATGGCTGGAAAAAATTATAACTTTTTAAATGGTTCTATACGGCCACTATGCAATGACCCACTGCTAAACCAAAGTAAACACTAGGATAATAAAACAACCCAAGGAAATTACGGTCAACATACGAAGTGTGTTTTCGATGTTGTTTTGCATGAACCAGTCTCGGGAAGAACAGAAGATCCCATGGTACAGAAATACTGCGGGTTTACCAGGATTTGGTATGCGGTGATTTGTAATAATATATCCATCTGCTGTTGTTACAGTGTGTGTTTCTACGGGGTAATTGTATTTTTCAATAAGTTGAGGCTACAGAGAAAGAATATAAACACATGAACATCTTGAGAATAAGTAGCTCAGGTAAATGATTAAATGATCGGAAATCAAATTGAGTAAAATTGTATTTAAATTATACCGTGGTCAAACGGATATTGCTACTATGGGACACCGGAAGTGTAGTCCAATTTCTCGTAGAGTCTGTGCTAGCACATGTACAAGTTCCAGTAGTGTTTCCCCCTGTGGTGCAGGGCGTGCTAAATAACAAACCGGAAACGGTATTTACTAACGTTGTGAGTAAATCTCCAACAACAATATTCACAGTTAGCAGTACGAATAACAGGATCACCGTTAAGCCCTTCATAGCTATGTATAGTTAAATAAGTTAAACTTATAATATTTATCCTGGGAACGTAGTTACTTTTGCAGTTTTACTCGCATGTACTGTTATATGTACGATTGTATTCAAACTGAAATATAAAAGAATTGCGATATCCTCCAATATTCATTTTCAATGTTCACACCTAACTCATCGTCAGCTATATATGTATTTCTATGCATCCTACCGTCGTCTATATAATTAAAACATTGAAATTTACACCCCTTGAGCAATGACAAGGAGTAATAAATACTTAAATAAATAACTATTGACAACTTGCGGAAGAGTTAAATACAATTATTATACTTAATACCGTAGTAATATTATTTGACACATTGTGTAATAAGTTTATAAATATAGATACGAACATAGGTAATATAGTCATCGTCTCCTACTTCATCTCGTCAAGAATTTGAAATTGATTAATGGCTGGTAGCTGTACACACATACAAGCTGAATTCAAGGGCATGGTTAATATTGATCCATCTTGCATCATTAAATAATAATACACCAGAATATAACATTAATACCATAAATTATATTCTACTATTCTATTCTATCATTGAAAAGCTCTTTTCTAGGTTGGTTTGGAAAACAATGAATTTATTTTGCATACTTATTTAGTAGTGTAGACGTAAATGCAATCAAATATAGTTGACGTCATTCAGCACCAATTACCTAAATAAATGTGTAGTTGAACCACAACAGGTGACAGGTGGAATTGCAATACCGTGTGTGTAGCAGTGTATATTCGAGCCACGGATTAAAATTCTGTTTGACTGGCAAGTTTCAAATGACAAGGACACATACGTTACGTACATACACACAACAAAGCCAAAGCAATGTTTTGATATATAAAGCCTAAAAGTTAAATTCATTAAAAATATTAAATACTTGTGCACATCCATTCATCATCTAATAAATAATTTCTCATTGTTAACTGGAATATGTGGTTAATGTAAAATGCACCATTCTAGTTTATTTCCGAGCTTTCGATTACAGAACAGTAATCATCTTCAGGGATAAGAATATCAGAATAATTTCGGAATAAAGAATAAATAATTAAATAAAATACATCTTGATGAAAGAAGTATGTAGATACAATGATACAAATAATTGGTTTTTTGAAATTTATTCGTAGGTAAAGGTAAAGCAGTATAACAATGTAAAGTACCTTATGAAAAACTGGTCTCACTGTGCCCCTTCAACTCTCAATAAGCAAAAAGCATGTTAAAAACTATTAACATTGCAAACCTGGAAAAAGTATCAATATTTAACTGCCACCTACTCCACTTTTTATAACTTGTTCTAACTTCTAACCCACCCGGCATGTTCTAAATACAGCTTAAAATTATTATTCTTTAAAATCAACACCAAAACACATTATTACATTTTTTAAGTAATTATAATAATTACAAAATGCGTATAGATAATTAGATATCCCTCTCAATAAATCTTTCCAAAAATAATAAATCAAAAATATATTTCCGTATACTTAAATATTATTGTTTTATTAAGAGTTGTTTTAAAGTTGTTAATTAGGACCAATTTATTTACCTTTGATAAATACAGGAATAATGAGATATATCCGCAGTTACAATTTATATGTATGTAGGCATTATTAAATTGAAATAATTTATGGGGTCCACTGACATGTCAGAATCGGTGTTATCCGAGTCGGAAGTCGAGAGCGACGTGGTTCGGTTTACCTTTAATAAGAAGAAAGAGCAGCAGCAGCAACGGAGTAATAGAGGAAATGATAATCCCCGGGAAACTCGGTCAGCCAACAATGTAAAAGCGGACAGGAATAATAAAGTTGTTGATAACCGAAAAATAAGGGAGGCTGCTGACCAGGGAAATAAGTCTAGTAGGACGAGTAAGTGGATAAAAGACAGCAGTGATGAGAGTGATGAAGAAGTCAATGTTGTTGTGGATAATCGGAGCAGAGGTACGTATATAATTATAATATTTATCATACAATCCCAGTTTGGAGTGGGTAAAATTCCTGCATGAAAAATATAATGTACCTATTGTAGACCTAAAAATAATTTTAAAAGAGCCTTCCTTCAAATGCTCAAAATCATCAAAATGTAGGTTCAAAATGCTTTGTATGTAAATATTATTATGCTTTTTTATATTTATTAATACAGGATCAAAGTATGTGTCAACGGATCACCGACCTGATCCAAACGAAATGGACCGCAAGCGAAAGGACGTTGGGATCCGACATCAGCAAGTGGATAAAACTATCAAAAAGCCAAGAATGGAGACTTCAACTCGATGTTCACCTTCCCCTGCAGGTCGTCCCGATAACCGAAACAATAAAGTTCCAGAGACTATGCCAATGAGTGCCCCTGCAGTTGCTGCAAGTAGGCGGACGGGAACTGATTTCGAGGGAGGTATTTCGGAGGTTAATCAAGGTCAAGGTGTTGACATAAAGTAAGTTTGATACAGTCTTAATAAAAAATAGTTATCATTTCCTTTTCAGACTAAATAATTGATAATGCTTAAAATAATTGTAGCAGAAAGCCGATTCAGCTTCAAAAAGGCACCCAACTGTCACAATCCGAAGAATCACAAAAAGAGTTGGATAGAGTGAGAATGAAAATCTTTAGGCAAACATATCGTATAGAAGCGAACAAATTAGATGCCCAGAAAAAGGAACTTGAGTTAAAGAAAGTGGAAATTGATGGAAAAAAGGATATACAGAAGTTGAATATGCTTAAAGCTATGGAGCAATACTGGCTCACTCGACTTTAAAAATCGATTGAATAATAATCATTTCCGATCGCGGCAAAATATTTGTATGGATGCTGAAATTGGAGTTTATTTTTTACAGAAGATATTGTGACTGAATCGATTGTAATTAGTGGAAGGTTTATGTTTTTAATTATTGTTGATCAAAACATTGGATTGTCTGAATGATGAGTGGACAAGTGAATATGTCAGATCCACGGCTCACTTATATTTTGTTCTGCTACACTGCTGAAGGGAAACAAGTATTATAATGCGAATACCAGATTTTACAAGAAAAGTATACAGATGTACATATATGTTATGTGACTATGTATGTGAGATTTTTAATGCGTAAAAAACACATTCGAGATGTAAAATGTAAGTTGACTGCTATTTTGGTGCAGCGTATATTAGTAATGCCCATGTTCATGTATATGGGTATATGTACAGATACATCACCCAATTTAAGTTCAACAGTTGCTTAAAAGGTTAAAATAAAAACAATTTATTCAAAATACAACTTACAGTAGATATACAAAGACGAGATTTCATACAAAATGTAAAAGAACTTGTGTAAAAAAATAGTATTGATTGACAAGCACATTTATATACAACTTTCCGTGTTAAATATTTTCTCATTGATCCCCGCATTCAGACATTAAACCATCACATTGCAATACGCAGGCGTGGAGCCTTTGTTTGTCTTTCAGTGACAAATGACGATATTACACAAGCTCCTCTTCGTAGGAAGGTGTAACATCAATTTTCTTCTCTACTAAATAC
Source organism: Lipothrix lubbocki (assembly GCA_034696945.1). Lineage (NCBI taxonomy): Eukaryota > Metazoa > Arthropoda > Collembola > Symphypleona > Sminthuridae > Lipothrix > Lipothrix lubbocki. The sequence goes on along the minus strand of JAQGAK010000591.1, from coordinate 55,705 downwards.
TCCCGTAGAATTCCATCATGAAGGTTAAGCTGGTTGTTGGACACATCTTTTACATAAATTGGACGGTCATTACCTTTCCTTGGTTCATCTGGATTGGTGTAACCAACACTGGAACCGAAATCTGGAGCACCAACTTCGTAAGTCCTAGTCTTTGGAAGACTCACACTAGGTAAGCGAGACAATGCTTCCTTGACACCAAGTTTGTTTGGTGATGGTTCCCGAAGGGGTGAGTCAACATAAGATAATCCACCTACTGATGGTTGCACAGGTCGTCCCACAGGGATGCCTGGACTACTTGTACTTTGATATAGATCAGGTCTCGGTGTCACTCCTAAGTATTGTGTAGTGTAAGTAGCTACTGAAGACTTTACCGGTGATATACGTACTTTGTGATTTTGTATCTGTTCTAAATAGATTCCTTGATTTTGATTAACAGGGACCAGGGTCTGTTCGTATGCCACCTTCCTTGTTCGTGGTGTAACCGCGAACCGATTAGAGGTGCTAATAGAATTACCACTATCAAAGTAGGATTGAGGTGATGGTGAAGCAAGCGGGGTGGAGATAGTTGACACTGCCGGTCTGTAAATTTGACGTACTGACTGTTCTTCAAGTAAAGGAGCATTTTCCGGCCCAGCTTTGAAACGATTAACCGGAACTAAGGTTTTGTGATTGAATTTGGATTTTACATACGATTCATCATCTGCGTTTCTATACTCTATTGACGGTTCAGAATAGTAAGGTGCTGCAGAGGGGCCTCTACGAGAAAACTGGGAAGCACTGGGAGGTGCAGGTGCCGAATGTTTAATAATGCCGACTGTCGGATCGGGACCAGCGCGCTGACCTCTCATAATTGATCGGTAAGGAGAAGCTACAGCGGTTGGAGGAGCCGACTCAGTGTTGGCATAATATGGAGAGGCTACCTGCTTTGGTGCTTCTTGAATTGAAGCTGAATATTTTTGTGCTACTGGTACATCTCGCACGTACAATGAATTTGGGGATGGAGACGGGTAATACTTTGGTGAGGACAGTGGAGTGATACTTCTGTATGGACCAGGACTAGCTGATAATTTGGAAGCTTTGATAAGTATTGGTCCTCGAGAATATGGTGTAGGGGATGGCCCGACTAGACGATATGAGGACGAGCTTGGACCAACTGAATATGTTGCCTGTGATGGTCCTGGGTATGAAGCCTGTGATGGACCTTGGTATGAAGACTGTGATGGACCTTGATATGAAGCCTGTGATGGACCTTGATATGAAGCATGTGATGGACCTTGATATGAAGCCTGTGATGGTCCTGGATATGAAGCTTGTGATGGCCCTTGGTATGGAGCCTGTGATGGTCCTGGGTATGACGATGATCTAGGGTACGGGGTTGGTGATGGCCCGAAACGACTTTTTGAAGGACTACCTCCAGAATTCTGACTATATATCACAGTTGAAGGAGTGGCCTGCACAAAGTTTCGATTTTGACGAAGGGAGCCATGTGTACTCTTGTAGAGTAAGGACGGAGATAGACTTGGTTGTTGAGATTTTAGGGGATATGAGAGATAAATAGGGCCATCACTATTAGATGGTATCCTGGATGGAGATGGCGGTGGTGGTCCTCGAGGGAGGGATGCAGACTTATAAGAAGATACCGTTGGGCCAAATGATCCTTGGTAAACAATATTGTTATTATCTTGATATGGCGAGGTAAGCTGCGAGGCCGATGCTACCGATCCAGCTTGTTGATAACGAACTGGTTTGGGGGAGGGGCTGGCTTGCTGTGACTGTGTCTGTGGCTGCGACAAATGACCCTTTCCTCCTTCGTAGGTCACGTCAGCTTTGAACCCTTCTTTTGCATCGGATGTGTATCTCACTACCTGATTTCAAAATGAAAGCATAGTATAATGCATTTAATAATCACTAAAAAGCACGTTGTTAAATCAGAAAATCCAAACGTGTACTCCAAAATTATACAAAAAACAACAAGTTTTAGCAAAGTGATGCAAAATAAAACTTTCCCTTTTGTTTACTCATTCAGAAAAATATAGTTCATATTTGTAATACACTGTATATTCAATTAAAGGACAATGACATGTGCATATAGAGTATAAATAAATTAAAATATCAGAAGTACTATAATCCTTGGAATTATTGGTCAATCCGTGCTCTAGAGTCATTTAAGTGGGATGCCATACATACTTACATATGTACATGAGAGCATTCGTGAGAAAATAGCTGAACCAACATCCTATCCTACATTCGCGTGCACATGTCCATTCCCATTTACCGTATACAACAAGGTGGTAAAATAATTACAATGGAAAATGAGCTGTAGCGTGTGATTTCCGCCGTGTTTTTCTACGTAATTTGAGCCTCCTTTCAATTTCATCAGCATTGTACAAATGTCCGCCTGTCATATCTCCATTAATTCTATTCATCCGTACGGAGGTTATTCTGTGCATGATTACGTGTATTTATGATCGCATTAAGTATTGACGGAGTGCCTGTGTTTGCATGTACATCCAAATTTTTATGTATATAATAAACTTCATTAAGTTCCAATGACTAACATAATTTTATGGACGTAATTTTTCATGTATATACAAGCAGGTAAATTGATCATCATTGCTTACTTGTGTTCGTCCATCCGGTAAGAGAACCGAATACTCCCCTACCGTCACTTTCCCTTCTCGTCTTTCTTTATGTGAAAAATCATCCCCGTACTCACCATCTTTGACGGCATAAGCAAACGCGTAGCTTTTAGGTCTCTGTATGTCGAATAAGCGCAAATTGAATATTTAGCAATAATTGGAATTGAATTGAAGGCGTTTATTTGTGTGAGCTATCTAAGCATATATAACATTGTTGTTGCAGCATATATGGACAAATGCTCACCCCCGTCGGATCTAATTGCTGAACGTCTTGTGCGGCCAGTGGGGCACGACTGTCTTGGTAGGCTCCGGGCTGTACGCGTACAAGACGCTGTGAACGCGCTTTAGGGCCAACTCGAACCTGTCGGAATCCTCGCTCATAAACGGGTGATCTATCCTTAATAACCTCTTCGTCTTCACCCAAAACACAGAGACTAGATGAGATTACAAGGAATAGAATGCAACAAAGGGTTGTCGTGGGACGAGCCTGTGGGAAAAAATTAATATTGCATTATTATCGCTCCTGTGTTTTCCCTTGTTTTACCTTATATGCATTAGGTATGTTAGCATTATGACGACGCTAATATCAACTTTTTGCACTTTGCAGTGCAACCAAGACCAAAGTATTATTTTAATGGTCGGATTTAATTGCCTTTTTTCATATTTCTCAACCCTTGACACTCGACATGAAACTGTCTTATGATGTAATAATAACACATAAGCAACAACGGTTGTTTCTTTGCTGAGTATTGCTGCAAGCTAGGGTCGTATCTGTAGCACTTGAAAGACGGCATCAAGACTTTGTTACAATAAAAAAAATGCATAGGAATCTTTAGCATCTTCACGAAAATAGATTTTATCTTGAAAATTGTAAGATAAATTCGTGGGTTCTTGTTTCTTAATGCTGGAATTTCTATTGCAATTGCAAGCAGCGGCCTGCCCATCTTAACATAGATTTCACATTTTGCATACTAAAGCCGCATAGTTCATTTGATTTTTTTAACTTACGAATTGTTATTGCAAAATATGACGTTATCTAATTTTAAAAGCTAAAAAGTTTATGCCCAACGGTTGCGAGTTCATTACGACCATACCTCAACGTTTACATGTCAATAGCACGACTAAAATTCACTAATGCAAGGACCTGCTGTAACGGGAATTTTTCAATTTATATCGTCTCAAAGTGAAGAAAAGAAGATTATTTCATGCTCTTGTCCAATAATTTCTGATTGCTAGTATCATCTCTTATGAAATCTACGAATCTTCGCCTAATTTGGATTTTTCAATAACCATGTAAAAATACAATTTAACGGTTGTACCAAAAAAGTAGATGAGAAATATTGCGTGTACGGTCATTGTCATGCCTGCAGTATTCTTTTACAATATCTACAGAGTATAAGTGAAGCCCCTGGCAGGCAAGAGGTCTTCTTCATAGTTTAGTCTCACCATACTTTTAGTGTTGTTGATTGATTGAAGGAATTTATTAGCTTCAAAACGTTTTTGTTCCATTTAATTATGAAATCGTGGACATTTGAGTGTTGATAATTTTAAATAAATCACAATTTCAATCATTGCTTATTTGACCGATCCTTATGGCCTGAGCTTTTGTTGGCTAACAGATGTGTGGGTTCCCTCCCAAAGAAAAGAACCTGTACCTCCAATAAGTCATCGAAGTTATCACAATTGACTTATTTGATTAACTGCATATATCGTCTAATGCATATTTGTTTATCGCCATTGCGAGACAATGCTTGACAGCGTTATATCAATAGTTATCCATTAAGAGTAGCAAGCCCTATTGTAATTCTTAAGAGATAAAAGTTTTCTTAATTAAATAACCGTGTGAGCATAAACTTAATACTCTCAAATCCTATATAAACTTTAGCCGCAATGTGAAACAAGTATTGTATCCTGCAAGGAAATTGAAAATCTACTTTGACATGACTTTTTCATATACAATCACTTCGGCATTTCTGAAAATACACATTAATAAGATTCACTTATGGTACACCTAACCACAATGTGTTATTTGCAAAATAATGTTCAGGTGCTATAACAGAATTACTCTTACTAACAAGATGGGTAAAAAACTGTATATAAATATGGATGACATAATTACATATATATAATATATTTGCATTTGAAAATTAATTAACTAATTTTATAAGTATTTACAATACTACATAGGTATATTATTTTAAAAAGGCAGTACTGATAGTGAAATTAAGGATGATTAATATTAACGTTTTCAAAAAATTTAATGATTTCTCACCTTGTGCTCCATTGTGTTCCTTCCTTTAAATATCTTCATTGGTTCCACATATATTGATTTAATACTTCCACCGGTATAATAATTTCTTCGTCACTAAAGAAGTAACTTAAACTTTACCCAAATATAAGATCACCCTGAGCCGGAAATTATGTGTTTATATTATGTTTGAATAGATTTCAGCGTCCAAAGTTGTTTTGCAAATCCGTTTTTACCACTTGATGTTCTGCACAATGTGGATGCATATGGAACATTAATTATTATTATTGCGTGAAAGGGATTAAGTTAAAGGTGTAGTTACAGATTCTTCGCACACGTTCACTCCAACCGACAAATGTCGACTAATGGACTTCACCATAACTACCTTTCTTTTTATACGAGCAAACTTTAAAGAGCTTCTTATGTATACTTGCTTTAGTTACGGCTGAACCCTGCATAATAAAAAACAACACTTTGAAACGCTTTTGCTCTTTAACGTGACCGCTGTCTAAACTATACATTGTACTTATTTATATGTACTTTTACGCATATTACAAAGGAACGACTATATTATAATATTATACATACATTGCATTGTGCAAATATATGACTAAAAGTGCATATAAGCATTGAATCCATACAGCACCAACGTTAGAGGTATAATGCTCAAATGATTTTCATACCCTGAGATTGAGGCATGCATATAATTACATATAAAGCTTTTAGTTTCCTGAAACTCTCAAAAATTATTAATAATAAAAAGTGCAGTTTTCCTCAAAACTGCATATTAGTGCAAATTGCAATGAAGTTGCAATGTGGGACCGGCATGAATCTTATTGACGTTTCCGGAATAACTTGCAACATTACTAATTTATATTAACGTGCACACACATAATAAAAGTCCTGAGTGAGTGATACTAATTACTGCAAATTTAAAAAATGCAACCAAGTTGACAACAAGTGGGATCAAATTACGCTGTCAATGGCATGTCACGACAAAAATACCTGCAATTCTGTACGAATAAATCAACATGACGTTTGTCTGTTATACTGAATATAGAGATGGAAAACTTTATACGAAATTGTGCTTATTAATGTGATACAATTTTGGCATTTCTCGCTCACCCAACATGCTATATTGTCTTGTATATACTATTACAGTTTCTCACGTTTTTATAAAGTTATATAAACTCATGTAATAGATGAGAGGGATTCAAATCTTTTATTCATTTACCGATGGCTGTAGAGGCAGTTGAGCATATCTGTTCCAAAGATCGTACAGGAGTTTTTAATACAAGGTGCAGGAGTTTATGCTTGCTGTAAAAGAGTAAAAAAACTATCCCACACACAAATCCAACTTACATTAGCTGCTAATTTTGCCATTTATTATTACAATTGTATCTTTCCGATATTATAATGATGAGCTGCTGTGTTAAGCGATCTTATCTGCTACAATCACATCAGTTAACGTGTGCTGATTGTAATTTAGTAACAATCAGGTCTTGTTATTGTGGAACATATGCGGTGGATACATAGGGCAGGAAAATAATAAAAGGAACTGAATAACGAGGAGAATGCGTACGAAAAAAAAACATTAGTGACTACAAAAACACTGCTGGGTTACCCGCAAAGATATCTCGTTCATCAGGTTGCGTCCTAGATGCTCTTATTCGTGTAAACTCCATCATCGATAATGTAGACGTTTGTTATTAAACACGTGGTTTGATCCCTATAAAGCGTATAAATATGTAGTATACACAATCTGATAATGGTGCAGACAGCCTTACAATGTTCAGACTGTAACCCTTTTTGATGTTAAACGCTTGAGACGTAAATAAAAACAAACTAGTATGTATATGTATAGGTAGTGTTATATATAAAGAAAGTGAGGGTAATCATCCCTTATAATATTTCCTATCGCTCTTCATCTTTTTCCCACGACAACCCAATTAGAACTCGCTTTCAGTGAACATACGTAGCACAATTTTGTGCAATAGGTAAGAATACTACATACCAGCGTATATTCTCAGGAAAATCATCTTAAAGAACTAATGGTTCCAACGCTAGACTAAATGCACATTTAATCTTTGTAAACGTTATTCAAGTAAATATGCAAATTTATCTACAGACTTTATAGCATCAAATAGCTTCATTTTTCATTAAATTGCTCGTATTATAACATAACGCTTTACAACATTATAAAATAAGACATCCAAAATGTGTTAATAATAAAAAAATATGTATACTTCACATAGGACATAATGACTATTTCTCTATAATATGTTGTATCAACGGCAAAATCAATAGATAAAATAAATAATATGGATTTATTACTATCGATTTAGCGTAAGCGCTTAAAATCGGCCAATACATACAATCAGTATGACAACCCTCTTGGAATTATTACTGCATTAGTAAGTATTACTAATAATATATGGTAATTGGATAATATTCTCGCAAATAAAAAACTTCACAAATAATGGTTTACTTATATAAAGTTTACACAAGCTTTGATAGTATCGTTTGTATAATGTTGCTCTTGTTGTATCAGAGGAAATCATTGCATAATTGCAGAAAATAACTATCATTCATAAAATACAATTAACTGTAGGGAATTTACCTACACGTAATTTATGCACACATGAGTATGAATGACTGCTTCAAGTACATATGCACATTGTGTGAGATTCGGAAGCAGTGAAGAAACAAATACTAAATGAAACAATGAAGCGCAAAAGTATATACATGATTGCGTAAAATAAATGTAGTGTAAAATATTCCATTTTCAATTTTTCTTGTATAAAAAACTTGGCTAATATTATTGTGCTTGTATACGATAGCCTTAATTGACAGTAGTTTACTTTCAGAGTATTATAATTATCACAGCCTCAAGTAATATAAGCATGGCCTACCTTATGGCACTTCAGTGGGTTGAGCCGATTGCAAAAATTATGCCTTACATGACAAGTCACGGATGAGCCAACTCCGGCTTGGACATGTCATTAGTACATAAATAAGTCAGACAGTAGCTTCCGTGCTAGACATCTGCCACTGTACTAAGTCGAAAAAGCAAGTAATTTTGCATATTGTATTCAAAACATGTTATAATATGTCGCATTATCATATCATGAGTATCTTGGTGTTCTAACTTCCAATGCAATTAGGCTCAACAATAATACTCTTTCCGTACTTTGTTATTTCATCTATAGTCTCATAGGAATGAGGAAGGAACAGAAAGTTGTTCCCGTCAAATTAAAACACTCAGTAAACATTGCAATTAATTTATGTGTCAAAACCATTGCAGTGCAGCACTGCAATAATTGTATAAACAAACATTAACGACTTAGAACAATAATGACGTGCTAAAATATACTTCATGTGTGGCTTTTTTCTTGAATCCACATTACTTACTTAACTGACTTATGGAATCCAGCAATAATTAAAAACTGCATTATAATGCACTGTCACCATTTCCACAGCAATTACTTACATACTGTCTCTTTTACCAAGAGAATCAAAGAACGGTATCAAAATGGATGAAGCTTAATCATTGCACTCGCAGCGGATGTAAATAGCAACGGAAGCAACAATTAGAAAAAATCCAAATGCATGAAAGACAGGGAAATTAAATAAATTACAATCATTGTATCGCAGTGATCACGATTGTGGTCACTGCATCGTCTGGCAGTCGGAATACATGACTCATATGAATGATATGCATACGAATGCCTCGAGCTAACATACCTTGCAGGCAATGAGATCAGTGGACTGACTCACAATGTGCGGTAGTAAAATTACGACTTTATTTAGTAATTACAACCTCATAATCACGATAAAAGTAAACGGGATTAACATTGTTCTCCACTGGCATAAGTATTTGTGCAAACATTATTACCCATTTTAACCTGGTAATAAGCCTATTGCTACTATTAGTTTCTCAATCACAGCTATCTATTGAGGTTTCGATGTCAATACAGTAGCCCCAAGTTCAGTAATATCAAACAATTCCACTGGTTATTAGTCATATTCGATACCCAAAGGATATAATAATTTGAGAAATGACCAAAATTATTATTTTGTTTTATCTTTGGTCGACATTTTTGAAAGTCTTGGAGCAATTTGATTTGGTGTCATTAAGTAGATTGCAAAAAATCTTTTGGTCAGAGTAAAAGTAAATTACATATGTACCACATTGTAGATGCAATATACAGGCCTGAGTCAATTAGAGAGAAAAGTGCGATTGCATTGTAAATACTAACATGAACTTGTTTAAAAGGTTTAAGCACCGCCAATATGAACAATAGGATCTTGAAATTTGCTTCAATTTCATGTGCAGCTATTAAACGCTGCTAATAAACTTGTCAAAACGCGCAATTATTTATTTATCTAAACGTTCCATTAGTATCCTACACGTAGGAATGCGCCAGTTAGTTCTGCCAAAACGAACTGAAATCATCACGTCTGCGATGTTGGGTGTATCTGTAATATAAACACATTGACTTCTTCCTATCGATGCGTATAAGCCGTAAAATACGTGCAACAATTAGAAGCTGAAGTAAAACTGTTTAGTGTAGCTCTCAACCTCGCTCAAAAGATCACGAAAAATTCGATTATTAGTAATGTCATGACGAGAAGATGCGGCTCCCTGGAGCTTGCCGTATATTGCATTTGGATGGTGAAGATTTATACAAGCCAAGCGTGATTGTATAGAGATGCACATTATGCTACGCTTAAGAAGAGACATTTATGGCCTCAGAATTCGTTATGTATAAAAGGATTCTTTTAACCCAGACCATCCACAAGGTATTTGGTAATGCGAATAATACATTTGGTTGAATATGAAAATGAAAGTGAAAATATTTTCACGCTATTGGGTCTTGAAGTTACTGAGACATAGTCAAGAACAACAGAAACTATTATTCATACCAATCATCCTCACTCTAATTCTCAATACTGCAATAATTTCTGAAGTGCAGGCATAACAAAGTGTACGAATATTGAACTTGAACCGTAAAAGACGCAATTAATATTCTAATTAACTATCTAGATCTATATCCATCTGTTTAGGTTGTGTAATAAAGCTCTATTACATTAGAAGACATATGTAGAAAATCATATTAGCTAAAGATTGCAATTATCGCAGATGCCAACCCCGCAGCTACTGCTTAATTTACATGACATGTGCATTCATTAGTAACTATGCTCTGTAACAATTTGCGGGGCTGTTTGTCATGTTCCTTATTATACTGTGTTTGCTACGAATTTACGCAGATTAATTTTGATTGGTAATTTGAAAGCCCTAATGCATCAGATCACAGTTCTATATTTTGGTTATTTATGGAAAAGTTTGGGTCGACCGTAAAAGATGTTGAGAGAAGATAAGGTGGGCTCAAAGAAGAAATCATATAAGTATGTTTCTAATGAAGTAGCTGCAACGATAACTCCCTCGCGTCTTTCCTCTACTATACATACATAGAAGAGAGTGTGCTCAGTCTGTAAATAATATAACGAAAGGTCAGAGTGGACTTTCTAAGTTTATATACATATGCATACAAGACATTATAAATCTATTTTATGCTTCAATCGCTTAAAAATGTAGAATTATGCTAACAAAAATATAGATTTGTATATGTAGAAAAGCATAGTGTTAACGGAGTATTAAATCAACACACAACAGTTACTATTTGCAATAGCTAGGAACAACTTGTATACCTTGATATTGTCGGCGAAGTATCAAAAAGTACCAATTTCTGTGTTGAAGGGATAGAAATTGGTACTTTGGGATTCTTCGCCGACGATATATTACAGACATCTTTGTATCTGCATATATTGAGCTTATTGTGCAAAAGCTATTTACAAATATTTTATGGAACTTCACCAAAACTATATACGAACAATTCGTATGCAATCGTAACTCAATGGTCTCCAATAAAAATATGTTACAGTTTCCAAACCCAACAGATACTTCGTGAAGTAGTATAAGGTAATGTGCTATGTGGCAGCATGAGATTCTCTGATTATGATTAACGACGTCAGAACAAAAAAGTATAATGGATTGGATGGAAGCAAGGTGTACGTCTACGGTGTTAGTGGTAAACAATTTTCATGTTTTCAGCACCAAAAATTTGATTCTTTTTTCTCAATGCATACGAAAGCGGTAATGGAAAGGTAAGACGATTGCACACTGCAGTCACCGTGCTTGTTATTTGTACCTTTGGATGCAAAAAATTAATAAGAAGTGGTATAACAGTATGATTATGCTCCTGCTATTGTCCGAATATGCAAAAATAGCCTTTTCTAATTGGGTGATCTTGATGAATTCGTCAACTGAATCATCCTTGAACTTAATATAAAATCATATCAACTGCACTTGTCTGCTATGATAGGATAAAATTTGACGAAAACAGAAATTTCAAAAAAATATTTTTGTGGCTAACTAATATTTCATTTATTTTTTCCTGACAACTGCTGTTGGTCAAGAGTACAAAAAGCCAGTCTCATTACAACTTTACTAGTAAATTTTCTAAAGTTTCCCAAAAATTATGTATATACTAGCTTCATGGTACATACAGTCGAGCTCTCTCATTTACGCCTACGTTTAACGACGCTGCTATGATGTGTGATTTTAATTTGTCTTAAACGCCGATCTTGTAATGTAATCACATGATCACAAGGGAAAACATTCAAAAAACAAAGAAGAAAGCATTTCCTTTAGTATATCAGTGCAAACCTTAATTTATTCTCATAGCTAAATTGGAGTATAATATACCCATGATTTTTGAGTCGTGCGACTTCAATCACGAAAGGTTTAACTTCATGATTTTATTATTAAGGTTGAATTATTAAGGCAGTCTCAGAAAAAAAATCAGGTAGATTTTCATAAATCAATAGACCTTTGAAAGAGAAGGTAGATGCTTTTATGCATATTTATTTTTATTTTAGCCATTTATATGCTTCCATTTATGGAACCATCTGTTCATGTTCTGCACAGAAGAGCGTTTATAAGCGATTATTGAGTCAATTTTGGACAAACTATATTGCTACACATGTGTCAAAAACTCCAAAACTCGCAGTAAAAAAATTAGGCTACTTGGAACTAATGCCTGAATGGACATTTATTGGAATCATTTACACGAACAGTGATGGCCCGTACAAACTTCGACTATCTGTAGCTTGACACATTATATTTCTATCGTTAAATGTCCGGCAGGTGGTATCCATAACGAATTCATTTTCTCGTAACGCAATTACTTATTTTGAACGTGTATATTATCTATATGTTCAAATGTGTTATGCAATTTGAATGTTGCCTGAAAGCAATAGAACTGATTTTATTTATGTTCAATAGCGTTTGTTTATGTGTAGTGTTTGTACATGTTTTGACAGTTTTGTGATACAATGTTTATTGATTATATGACACTAAAATAATTTTTAAGCTTGACAATACAACCCATAAACATGTTGTTACAACTCATTTGACAGAGCTATGAGGCTAGTAGTCAGCATGTGATAATAATTTAAGTACAAAGAAGATGTAACTTTTTTAAAGGTGCTGATTGTTGTAATGGAAAAAAGGTTTGAAATAAAAAAAACATCTTAAACAAGTCCATGCAACATTTTCCATTGATTACTGAATTATCTCCTGAAAGCATCTTCTCGCGTGTAACCCTGAGGTTCTTCAATTCGCACGTTTAAAGTACGGCTTAAACGCATTCACGTATGAATGTATGCGCTACTGCTCTAAGAATGATGAGCAGAGCAGTGAGTCTCTGTGTATTATATACTTTATACAAATGGTATAACGAGGAAAAGGAATAAAAAATGTGTCTAACTTGATCACCTCCTTAAGCTTATCGTATACTGCAGCAATGGTAATAATACAACAGTTGCAACTGCAAGTCTTCAATTCTTCATTCACGTAACCAGAACAAGGTAAGCGATAATAAGAGTGAATCATGTCTTGAAGTCAAAACCCAAAAATTCCTCAGGGAGCAGTAATTTCATACACCGAGGCCGTATATAAAATCTGTGTTATTCAATTATAATGGGAAATTTTGCTAATCTTACATTAACTATAATTGGAAAGAGACGGAAAGTGGGAGTCTAATGACAGATACACACGTGTAAATATATTGTTATCAGTGGGTTTGACCATAGATATACTAATATTCACAATAAAAAAAAGTAATGTTATATTAGACAACAAATGCTTGTGAATCTATGCTGAAAAAACTCTCAGGCGAGGCTTTATAACACAGCTCTTATAAAAAATATCAAAAGTCGTGTTATATAGAGACATAAAAAATGTTTTGATACTGGTCTGGGACAGTAAATCAGAAATTAGCGATTTATCTGGAGTAATGAGTAATAAGCAGGAATATAATAACCTCACTGACCTTTTGTTCAGAGGCAAAATGTGTAAGGCGTATATAGTTGTTAGTAACGGATTTATGAGTGGGAAAGGCTCAAGTGCTATTTACATCAACACTTAACTTAATTATTACTTTTGTACATGTGGTTACCTGTACTGTACTTATATATGGATATTCGTGAATATACTGGTTATCTGTTTTATGCCACATTTTCAATTATTTCGTCAACTCCTATTTCTATATTATTGCAACTCATTAATATATAAGTGTTGTAATGTTGGTACGCAAGTATTTTAAGCTCCAGTTTATTCATGTACGTACACTGGTACTTGTTTACGGCAGGATACGTATTATTATAGTGTAGCGAATTATTATTGTAGATTTGATTCGATGATGGCTGTACAAGTTTAAGTTTTTGGGAGGTGACAAAGTAAATAAAACAATTTTTAAGTACCATTGGGCATGGACTAATATTTCATTTTATACCTCTGTATAAATACAATCACTTTTTATTTAGTGACATAATAATTTGTAACTTGTGTGTAGGTTTGGGCTAATATGTTAAATAATGAGTATAACATTCACATTCATTTCGATAGGTCTACAATTCATAAAAGACTATCACTAAACCAGCGCGGCACTGCAATCGAATGATTAGTTCTTCAAGTAATTATGTTATTATTGTGTACTGGAATGTAACAATTTAATAACACAACCGATTTATGCATTCAATTTTTTTATGAAGTCGGTGCATATAAGTACAAAAGAATTGTTCTAATAATTACATTTCATTCCTAAATACAAGAAAATTTGGAGTCAAATGTGCACAATTTAATAAATTTGTAACTATTGAAGCTTCCTGAGCCTGACTTGAACATACAACTAAACGTAATAATATCCAACATTTAAGAGTAAAGTACTAGATATTTAGAGCGACACAACAACACCAAGAAATGCAAGACATATTATTAAGCATTGTAATAAGTACAGAGAATCAGTATCATATTGAGTTTTCAATTGAAATTAACCCATTATACATTGGCTACACTTCCCAACATGTACATATAAGCTTCCACACTCTCTGAAAACTGAATTGTGCTCAATGCCTCAATTCACACAGTTGATAATATACAATGACGGAAATGCGTATGAAGTCGCATCATATTATTGCACAATGCAATTGACTCCGTGACCATTATATATGTATACTTGCCTCGTAAGTTTACCTTTTTTGCACATTGGAATATAATCACATCCCTGCTGACAATGGTAACAAACTGTTATTAAATCGTGTGTGCATAAGAACACGAAGTATAAAGCCGTACTCAACAGACTTTCCTATCTAACAGAGTGGTTTTTACGTGACACGGAAATGCGAAACATTTTGCAAGTTTTTTTTTGCAGCTTTTCTCACTCCTTTGTAAAAAGGTACACATATAGCCATATAATAAAAGAATACATAATTGGTTGAATGGGCAACCTTTTGCTTTTGGAGTTATTAATACACCCTCAAGATGCTCGCAGTATGGGGAGATAACCTGGTTTAGTGGACTCGTGAACATTATTCCTTAAAAAGTTAATTGCACAAGATTATAAATAGGAATCAAAGTTCCTTTCATTTTCATTTTAAGTTACATATAGTTGCAGTAACTCACTTCGTGATTATTCCATCGTTCTTCTTTACCATTGGAATATTTAATATTATAATTTAGCAGGAAGTAAGATGAAGAGGATACAGCTTGTAATAAGGGTTTAAAGAGATATATTGGAAGTGAGACAGTGAGAGTATCGTCTTATGTGAGAGTATCATGTAAGACTCAATTAAAACGGGGTTAAAGGGTTGTCTGGCTATATGGTGAACCTGCTCACCGGCGATTTCATAACCTTTACTTTTTTATTCAGTACATACAATCTGCCACCAGACCTACCTTAATCTAATCTAGGGATGACAAACCAAAAGTAAACACTTATTTTTGCGATATCAATGTATGTAACTGTAATAATGCATATATAGGTATATTAAATGCTGTGCATTCATTTCACTTTATAATCCTTCCTCTCAAATTAAATTAAGCCCGTGAAAACCCTCGATGAGTGACCAGTGCATACTCTGCGATGCTGTTAGGTTGATTGTTCTGTAACAATAAGTTGTAGCGTTGTAAGAACTTTTAAGGAGACCATTGTATAATTTATGATACACTTACAAACAAAATCTGTTCCCTAAATAGATGAATACATCTCGAATTTTTAAAGGTTTTCACAAATGCAAGTATGCGTTACATCATAGACACAAACGTTATGCAATAAGCTGTCAAATCCATTGGTTAGCATAACTCACTCATTTGAATCGAATTGTGCATCAGTAATATGCACAACTACTACCTAAACTCAAAACAGCTGCTGCTGTCAAATGGTTATACATAGGTTATACATTAGCTATGTTCATAAGAAGATGTTAAAGTACAAGATCAATCAATCAAGACAAATCATATCACACTTCACATGGTTGATCAGCACTGTTTGTAATTGCCTTTGTTCCGAAAATATACTCTAGTTTAATTTGTTTTTATTATATTCTGGTTCTCAAAGGCACGTACATCAGCATGTATTTCAATTGTATTGCACGCAAACATTTACAACTAACGATAACACTACAGGACAGTATATCTCAATCCGGTTGGAAGTAGTTTAGTTATGTGCTTTAACTGTTGAAGATGTGTGCGTAATGATTAGATATAACAATTAATAGCTGCTGTAGTTATTGTTGTAGTCCATTATTATAATCTAGATTCTGTAAAGTTTTTGTAAAACAATAATGATTGACCTCACAAGATGCTTCAATCAATGATCGTTGAAGATCGATATTGAATAAATTTTGCGTAGAGATATTCATATAATAAATTGACAGCGTATACGTGTTTTTGTAGCTAATGTTACAGTCAGCTAAATGTTTGCTGATACAACATTAAGCATGAAATGCAATTTTCATGCATTTATTCCTTGCTGCGGCTGTAGTTGTGAAGATTTTTTCGTCGAAGCTATAGTGACAGAGTAACACTTGAGTCAGAAGAGGTTTGCCCTCCTCCTATATGGCTGTAAAAGCATGGTGATGCACAAATGTAAAGTTCAAGTAGTATGTAGATATCTTTACAGCTTGACTATTCAGATAGCAATTTGAATACAGCAAGACATCTTTATCTGCAACTGATGATAAGATTGTATGAAAGCATATTTGAGTTACGTGTATTTTTCTGTACCGACCTTTACACTTTTGATCCAGCAACTCATATGACGGTATGATCGCATGCACAGTTTAAATAAAACTTGGTCGAGCCTGTTAATAACCCGGAGTGGGCATAAATGTAAAATCATATGCTCTTGACGTGCACCTCATTAATACTTACCACGCTGGCTTATCGTCCACAGTCCATCATATATTTACAATATCACTCATTCTCCAGTCACATTTCCAGCAGTGATTACTCAGACTAAAGTTTTCCGATTTCTATACTTTACATGATCACCCAATAACTGTTTTTCCCCAACCAAAATAACTGTTGTTAAGTATTGTGAGCACAAGGCTAAATTTCCAGAGCAAGAATATTAAGAATACATTACACCAAACGTTTTCAGAGCCTGAAGCAAAATTTCGTCATGCGACTTGCAATAACAAATCTGGAGATCATTAAGTTAAAGACTACTAGCCTTTAGTAATTGTAATGGTTTGTCAGTGAGGATTGTAAAGTCCCTAGTGTGTAGTCAATAAGAAAGTTAAGCCTCACCGTCAAGTGACTGACCGTACTCGCACCTTGCCCTGAAAATTTTGAGGACAATAGCCAAAACATGTGGTTCCAGATACAGCATTTCAAGGATTCACTCCTTTCCTACATCATAAATTTAATTAAATTTTATTTTTTCGTCATACTATATAGTATTAAATACTTGGGATTACACATCTACAATTTAATTTTACATCCGAAACGGTACACACAAACTAAAGTCAGCGTGCCGCCACCGTGTCTGTCCAGTGACATCCATGGACAACATCAATACGTCAAGTTACAAGTAAGCAATAAGAAGCTTTTGTTATTATTAGTCATTTTTTATCACAGTTTTTTGTTTATAATATACAGAATAGAATAACTTTTTATAGTATATCATATGAGTAATAGAAACATTTCATGTGAGACAGTCAGTTATCCAGGTTTGTCAATATTTGAACTGTCTGTCTGTCAGCATGTTTCGTCCGTATTCTCATGATAATGTCTTCCGATTGGAAATAATCATGGCCCATTCGTGATAATCACATGTCCAATTGCATTTATAGCTAAAATATCTTGACAGTTTAGAATGTTTTATGAACAGATCCGGGATAGTTATTTACACCACTTAATGAACAGATTGCTATGCTCACGTTGTCTCTGTATGTTCTATGCTATAGCATATGACTCGAAATGTGTATTAATTAAAGTACCATCAACTTATCGCAATCATGGTGTGTCCACGAAAGAGAAAGCGGTTCAATTGTTCAAAGCTCAATCATCGCAATGTAAAAACCAGGAACTGAGGAAGTTCAAATTTCACATTCTGTATGCGTTTTTTTTCTACATGTGTTTATGATGCAAGGACAAAGATGCAACGAGATAATATACTATACTTGATAATGTCGTGTGTCAGTATTAAAAGTAATATAATATGCTAATTCAGCTATGCATTTAACTAATTGATAATCCTTTACAATGCTCTAGAATGGAGAACAATAGTTTGAAATTAGCCTTAAATTTCTCTCTATCTAAATGACTAATTCCCATATTTTTTCTGTACTTTGTTCTTTGAGTTTCAAAAAATTTAGGAATTTTGAGGGATAAGAATCATATTATATGCATGTAAACCGGTCCTAATCAACATTCAGTAAATATGATTTCATCCACTGATATATCTGTAGTTTAGTCAAACTTTAGACGTAGATATTTTAAGCAAATATAAATTATAGCCTTGACCTGCACTATTCATGTTAAAAGAAATCTCTCTTGAAAGATCTCGTGCAATTGAATGAAAGTGTGGAATATTTTAGTCCAGATTAATAAAACAGATATTCTATATATCTCTGGAATATGATTCCATGTCCTTGAGGCAGCTATAAATTACCAGTTATTCAACTTTATAGATTACAGGGTGTTGAAATGATTCTTTGACTTGATTATATATTTGATTAAATTTAATTATTATTTTAATATTCCAGAAACACAAGTTCCACTATGTGGAGAAAGGGGATAAAAGTAACCGCCTAGTGCTTCTCATCCATGGTTACCCGGAGTTTTGGTACTCCTGGAGGTATCAACTCCAAAAGTTATCCAGCTACTATCATGTGGTGGCGATTGACATGAAAGGCTACGGAGATTCGGATAAACCATCTTCCCGAAAGGAATACAAAGTAGATGTTCTTACAGAAGAGCTTCGAGATTTCCTAACAGCAATTGGTAAGATATAGATAAAGCTTTTATGATAAATAAAGTATATAGATATGATGAATATTTCCTTATTTGTGTACATATTGAATGCGTCAGCAATATTTTTAGTTTTCTTTTCATACATAATAAGTTGTTTTTACAGATTGTGTAAATATACAATATGGCATTGTTTTACTTTCAGGGAGGCAGAAGTGTACACTGATTACACATGGTCAAGGAGGGATCCTTGGTTGGAACTTTATTAACAAATACCCAGATTTAGTAGATAATCATATCTCCATTAGCAGTCCCCATCCAATTTCATTCTTGCAGGAACTGGAGCTTAATAGAGTGCCACAAACAGGGTAACTAATAACAATAACGACGTCAATATAATTTGTACATGTTTGAGAAATAATTTTACATCAATCTAAAAATGATTTATATGTATTCCAGATGGCATTATTTTTGTCAGTTACCACATTTACCTGAAAAAGAGGTGATGAAGCAAGATATGGCAATTTTCGATGCAATGTTCTCACGTATGTTGAATAATAAGCGAGGAAATATGACTCCACAGGATCTCGAAGCCTTTAAGTACACATTTTCACGTAAAGGTGTGAATATAGCTAACAAATTAACTATTTATACGCACCTTTTTATTATTGGATTATTCATTCATTTAATTTCAAATTTTAATTTCTCTTAAAATGTTATTAATTATGAACTTTTTGATTCAGAGGATTGGGTAGGACCATTAAATTACATTCGCGCCCTCTTGAAACCTCAACTGACTACAAAGATCACCAGGAAATCTCCTGTTCCAACTATGTTCATCGTTGGGAATGCAGACCCTTTTATTAGTTTGGAGATGATCTGTAAATCTTCGGAATATGTAGATAACTTCACTTTGAAGATTGTCGAAGGAGGTGGTCATTTTCTTCCACAAGAAATGCCCAATTACATCAACAGTATAATCCTGGATTTCTTAAAACGTACACACAACTTGAGTATTTCTCATATAGTAAACAGTAACTCTAAAAAATGGTTCCCAGTCCTATTAAAGTAATTACTTGTTAGCTAATTTTTTAATTCGTTACAATTATTGTGATTTCAGTTCCGGAAGTGCAGCTCCCAGTCCGAGATTTCCAAACGGACCAATCCATAATAAAAAAGATGTTTGGTGCAGGAAGGACTGTGGTGACGTCCACAGTTAATTACGGAAATCAAGTAATACTTTCAAGAAGACAATAAGTTTCTTCTAAATCCCCTGTTGCTATATTACTTTCCCACAGCAATCATTTGTTTAGTCTGGATTTCATTTCTGTTCGAAGGTAGGTTGACTATATATATGTATTTGCACGTAAAAATTATCTCTATTTATAAATAATCACAATCACGGGGAATTAGTTTCATATGCAGTGAACAAACTGAAGCAAAATTACAATTTTGTAAATGTACACAATGAAATGAAGTGAAATTAAGTTGTAATTGAAAAAAACAATGTATAGTCAGAACGTTGTTTTATAAACAAACAAACAATATTAAATTATGATTAGGAATTAATTTCATATCAGTAAATGATTTATCGCTTCATTATATTATTATTCCTACACGTTCACTAACCTACCATATAGACAGAAATGAGAATCGCATGTTTCCAGTTTCCAACCCTATTATTAATATTTAAAATCATACCTATATGTGTTTCTCTTCCATGATTACAGGTTTGGTCGAATTCAATGGACATTGTTTCCCAAGGAGTAAGGCTTCATAATAAAGCACACTCCTACAAAGTATTTCTGATTTGATCAATCCGATGAATCAATCGAGAGCTCCTTCAATCATTTTTATATTCGATGTCTGTCATAAAGTCTGTACGTGGTTATATCTAATAAGTATGTATGTGTGTCGTATAACGATCTGTAAATAATTAGGTAAGGTAATAATTATTTTATCGCATTTGTATTTGTCAATCCCTGGAATATGTTTTTCAATTAACGACTGTGTTCACTCATGCGTTTGTACAATTAGGAGAATTTTAAATAAATAAATAAGTATGAAAAAACTAATTCGATTACAATTGTTCATTCCTTAAATTAATGCATATAATTATTTAATTAAAAATATTGACACTGACACTATAGTAGCACACTTGAAGCATCTTGTTAAACCTCCATTTATACTTTACTCGAAAGCTTTTCAACAGAAACGCTCCCTAGTGTTACATCTGCAGGAGCTTCATGTTCAAAGTGGAGCTTCGAGAAACAACTTGTGATTTTCTGTCAGTAGATGGTTCTACGTTTCTTAGGCCAGATTGAATGCCACACTCTAATTTACTAATCTTCATTGGTAGCTTTCTAATGTAAGAATGACTGTCTAGCTTTTTGAAACTGCTTTATATGGAATTGTTTGTATAAGTAAGTGAAATTAATTGATAATAAAATACATATGCGAAGGTAAAATAATAAAAACAAATGTTGCAATGGTATAGTTAAATATAAAGCAAAGCCTGAGCATATGTATATTTTAGCTGGGTTATCACATCCCCCTTTATAGGCTACACTCGAAATAATCCACCTCCCACTTGGTTCAATGAAAAGCAACCTGTCGTGTGGGATGAAATGGATACGTCTCCATGTCGGTCGCCTATAAATTATCTCACTACCCCGAGTCTATAAAAGTCACGATTATGGAGGCGACGAAGCCTTTATCGGCTTAGCACTACTAAACTATATTCCTAGCATTGAGTATCATGGAGCATTCTGGTGTGTGCTTTCTCACACTGAATTCACACAATCTCTCGTATAGTCTTTATTTGTTTACCCTTACAGGTAACACTTTTATTGTCTAGCCTCCAAGCTTGGGTAAATCCGATTTTCTTAGAAAGTGATACTGCCTCATATGTAAAAAAAAACAATTGGGACAATTCCTGCACAGTCAACAGTCATGTTATAAGCTTATTTCCAGAACTACCACGATGATTCACGGCCAGTAATAATTATGAGAGTGTTTTCATAACTTTACTATATACATAACTAACAATTACTATACACAGCAGATTAGTATACATGATGATCGTCTATATATTTCATTTAAGCCCTGTCGCCTTTGTTTAATAGAAACGCTTAATATCATGTTGTTATGCGTTGTTATTTCCTTGCGTAGGAAATTGTAAAAGTATTGTCTACAACATTAAATATTCAGGTCCGTCAAGCATGGAGCCTCGACACAATTATTTCACACCAGGAATCAGCATGAAAACATTTACGATAATATGTAATTCAAATACTTTCATATCTTTCAAATAAACGGAGAAAATATACTGTGTATATATACAGTATTTTCACCGTTTATTCGAAAATAAGAATAAATTTTGTAATATTGGAAGCAGCAACTGTTCGTCTTAAAAGAACCAAAAACTTACGTGCACTTATATATACATAAATTGCATTTATTTTATTTATTGAATTGTTAACCTCTATGGCTCCGCCATATAATTATATGTTTTGTAATTATTTTTTACGGTAACTACTTCGTGTCTTACTTTTATACTCAATTTTCGGAATTCGACAGTCTGTGTGCGTAAGAAATATTGGTTGATTGAATTTAATCAGCATGCCTGGAGAATAGGAATTCGGAATTTCGTTACTCTCTCTCTCTCTCTCTGCTGCATATGGAAAATCAAAGACTGCAGTTGGAATTTAAAGTACGGGGCTACGTTTTTTATCAAGTCGGCGTATAATTCATTAGAAATCAATGGGAATTTCCTGTATATGGCAATGGACCACAGCTCTGCCAGCTTTCATCTTTGACTGCGAAAGTTATGTAGGTGAGCTTCTACGCACGAAGGAAATCTTGCGCTGTTAAACGAAATTATAATGATATGAAGCAAAACTATCGACAGACTGCTGAAGTGCTGAAGATACTTATTTGATAAGCTGACATGAACAGATGAAGTCCAGCTTCACTCCAGCAATCCTGGTTTATGATACAGTCATATTACATGGCTTGAAGAAGTTTGATGATTTATACATGGTTAGATAATGAGAAGTGTTGGCGGTCAGCAGGGGTCCATCAGAAGTTTTTCGTCGCCCTGTTCCATCCAGGGGGTCATATGACTCGTATCGATTCATAATAAGGTATTTTGTTGTAGTAAATTGGAAACAAATGCTATGGCAAAACTCATAATATGAAATATTTTCACAGTACTAGTATATGAGCACTTACAATGTTATATTGTATATAAATCAATTTCTTAATGCTACAATATAAAACATGATCATGAAGTTATATAAAACATTTTCAGATATGCTGTAAAGATGGGGACGAGTGATGAACGATAGAGAATTACTGGAACTACTGATGCACAGACAGAAACAGTGAGAACAAGAGACCAATGTATCTGAAAGTAATCTGCAAAATTATATTTAACTCTCTGAATACCGTTCTCTTGTGGTAAGCACGAATGCTATACATGTAAATAATAATGGTAGCGTCAGAAGAGAGAGAATTCCATGGAAAAGCATTCCATGTAGGGTCGGATGAAGTGTGGGGCTGATTGAATACGGGGAGTTTTGTGGTGGTGACAGGAAGATCCAGGCGCCGATCTATTCGATTGTCATTATAAGCGAGAAGCGTCGACATCAAGAGACTCTTCAACACTCATTAAGTGGGCTAACATTTATTCGCGTGTCTTGTCGACCTCGTCATGTCGATAAGTCACGACCCCAATCTGGTTCCCTCTCAGTACTTTTCAAATCCGACGCAACCAACTATCCATCCGTCGGCCGTCCGTCCACTAATTAATCGTGGTTAGTAACTACACTATACATCCAACTTCAACCGCCTGTCTCTCTCCGTTCGACTCACGCCTCCCGCCTTTTATGGACTCTTGGTAGGTGCTTTGATAAACTCTTGCAAGCTCGTGTTTCTTAAGTTATATGTTTCAATACAACAATGTTAACATTGTTTAATGAGAATTGACTCATGACTCATTCATATAACAATGCAACAATCTTCCAAATTCACTAAAATAATTTCTGTATCAGATTTCTGTTTGACAAG
Source organism: Lipothrix lubbocki (assembly GCA_034696945.1). Taxonomy (NCBI): domain Eukaryota; kingdom Metazoa; phylum Arthropoda; class Collembola; order Symphypleona; family Sminthuridae; genus Lipothrix; species Lipothrix lubbocki. Next base: position 31,929 of record JAQGAK010000591.1, on the reverse strand, counting down.
ATTTTGCTTACTTTTACTGCATACTACCGTATGTGGATCTAGCTAATTGTAAGATACATGTTATTACTGTCGATTTTACGAGTTTATCACCGTATTGATCTACTTATATCTGCAGCCAACTTCTACTGTTTTTTAGATATGTATCTGTCTCTCTATTGGTGGAATATATTTTGAGTTATTTTAACTGAGGTTCAAGCTGAAAATAGTAACATGGTCTAATTTACTTTTTTTAATTTTAACTTTCTGTGTGAAAAATAATACATTATGAATTTCAGCAATTTTGAGCTTAAAAATCAACACACATTGTAAAAACAAGTAAAACAATATAATTCGTGCAAGAAAACAAATGGAAATACTACTGAATACAATATTTGAATAAAGGGAACGTTGTTAAACTTATGGAACTTCAGAATTTCAGGGAAGTTTTCCTTTGGCATACGGATGACATGCCCGGCAAAAAGTTACCGATGACGCAAATTCTTGAGTTTAGCAACACGCCCAATATAAGATATACTATATGTTGTCAGGTTCATTCAGTCCTTCGACAATTTCTCTCTTCGCCTTCGTTCCATTTTATTCATAAGCATGTTTTGCGATTTCCGGGGAACACTGCATGAGCAAACACTTCCATTGAATAACATTTTCCACCCATTTTGAGGTATTTGACAAGATATGGAGAAGCCGTATTTGGTAAGTTGTTATACTATATGTAGATTCGAAGATGACGAAACCGTGTTAAAATTTTACGACATAAATTATAAGACGATGAAGCTATGAAAAAAATGTCATATATATACATATAAAAGTATACACATATAAACGGAAAACACGTCAAATCCAATTATTAATATTTTAAACCAGTAATTAGCAACGGACCTTATTTTTCCAGTTAAAATTTTAAAATTCTGCATATCACATGATGTTATTGTACATTCTCAAGTACGAAAAACAGCATTCAACTTAAAATTGGCATGAAATTAAATATTCATGATAAGTAAATTAGCAAGTTTGAACTTTTCATAATCTACTATACATTTAACATAACCGGGACCATATATAACATTGGCAGAATCGTTGCAAATATAGTCAGAAGCATGTATAGCTATACATAATTGTATCGCATCCTCAATTAATACTTCAAACTTAAAAATGCTGCTGTATTAATGGATTTATACACAGCCGAGGTCAATAATAATTAGCACAAGCCCAATCCATTACAAAGTGGTGAGCTACTACCCTGCTAGTTAAAAAGTAGATACGTCTAACCAAACCCAAACTAAATTGAATATATCAATCTGTGCATGCAATAAATAAAATAAGCGATAATGACGGAGTGGGTATGGGATAAATGTATACGATATTTACATCCTTACACTAGCAGTGATAGAGCAGTGAGAGCAGAAAGAGAGAAGAGAGCATAAAATGTTACATAATAGTGGAGAAATATACTTACATTACAAGACTGAAGTTTTGTTTGAGGGAAAGTCCCCCAATAATTTTTGGCCAGCCCCAGCTACAGCATGAGGGGACCGGCTTTGTTCATTGGATTTGGATTTGGTTTCCATGGGAATGACGGGCATCGAGGCGGTGCTCTTCACGGAGGGGGTTAGTGTAACCTGTATATGTGTGTGAGGATATCAACGGTTCTGGTGCGCCGATAGCCTTGATTAGATGGCCAACGAGACGGCTATCATGTCTCAGCCCCGGCTCCACCCAGACAACCAATCTTATAAGCGATATTCCTATCCGACCAAACCTAATAGCTCCTAGTGAAGGAGATCGACCGCCAACGCTTCTTCTAACTTGTTCTTCCTTCTAAAATACATTCCCCATTCATATATACCTTGGTCCTCCGATACCATATAGCAATCTCCCTAAAACTTTTATTTCCATGTTCAACAACCCAAAGGAACGTTATATCAAAGCTCCCAAAAGCAGTGTGAGACAACTACTACTTTACTGTCTCTCTCCTTTTACTCACTCAATCCTACTCTACTACTATACTATCAAGCCACCAGCAGAAGACCCTTTGCTACACCAAATTTCCTTCCTTTTTTCCTCTCGCTCTCTGAAACTTCCATCCACGGAGTTCAGTCAGTCTGCCTGCACACTTCAGAGTACAACACCAGGTATTCATAGGCTATCACTCCCGGATCGCTATTCAATACTCCACTGATAGTCCTCTCATATACAACTACCACTGCTCACCACACATAATACACGCTCTACATAAACCAGCGCTGTACCAACTTACCCTCATACGGGAAGCATCCGAAGGGTATCCTTTGCGTACACAAAATTACCCTAAAGTGGTACATTTTATTTGAAAAAACTCGGAAATTTTTACGAATTTTCAAAACAAATTGATTTTTCTACATCCTATGGTTACACATCTGTACATATATACAGTGAAGCTTGTGTGTGGAAATTTGTAGTGTTGTTGATATAAATGAAGACAGTTACTAAGAACGGTTGTTCTTGCTGTTGTTGAAACGTTGAACTAAGACACTGAAGCTCTGCTTGCATAATATAAGAATTATTGCGGAGTTGGAAAAAAATTTGGATTGTGAGTTTGGATATAATAGTGAGTTTTAGAAAAACGTTCATAATGTTGGAACTGTTATGGTAATTAGCCCTACACTGAGGAACTTACGAATGGGCAGAACTATTAAATCTGTCAAGTGCGGGCGATTTTAGTATATTATCTCGGTTCGTTCCCGGTGCTACCCTGGCTCCTGAACCAAAACTGAGCGAATCGGCGGCCAAAACCCCTGGCGTCGACAAGCTCAAGGTTGAAATAGACGATCGGCGAAGTTCCTCTAGATCACAGTCTGAAACTGACAGTCCGTGCCAGTCACCGAACAGTGGTAAGCCCAAAAAAATGTTTTTGCGTATATTTAGTAAGGACAGTGTCTTTAAGCCTAAGGAATGTTCCAGAAGATCTTACCATCCTTCATACATAAGCAAGATTTTAACGTTGAAATATGAATTCCCGTCAGTTAAAATAAAATGTCTAAAGGTTGAAATTTTTCAGAGAATTTTAATTACAGAAAAATTATATATTTTTTATCATAATTGAGTAGTAAATTATTAAACTACTAAATGTAAGAACGTAAGAAGACATTCTAAAAGACTTAATGGGCATCACCATTACAATATAGGTTATACTTATTTTTTTTACATCAGAAATACATTTTGTAATGATTGCAGCTATGTATATTTTATTGAATAATTAGCTTATTGACTAGAAAAGTGTTTGTTAACAGAGATTTTCAAGTTTTAATAGCCTAGTATTTTTTCAGGGTAATTCAAAGTTTTTATTATTTAAAGCGAAATATTTGTTATTTTGTTCTTTTGAGTTAAAATCATTTAAATTGAGCTACTTAATTTAACAACTAATTTTATGACTGACAGAATCTGGGGAGAATCATTCTCCTCCTGAAATCCGCAACGAGAACGAAGCTCATCACCACTTTGCAAACCTCCCTCGGTCATTTTTTCACCCGCTCCTCCGTGATATTGAAGCCCATCATCAGAAGTTAGAGAATAGTCTAAATCATCACAATAATCATAATCACCACCATCACCACCACCCCAGCAATAAGTCAATCATTATTCCTCAAGCTTTAAGAATGGCCCTGGGGTTAGGGAATTTAGCTCCACATCCATTCAATCCGGGTCATCCAGGCGGTGGTGGTGATGTCCGTGGAGGACCGACAACGAATGGTGGGGGGAATATTCCTCCTGGAATTGCTGCTCCCACACCCATTCTCCCAAATCATATGCTCTCTGTAGCAGCGGCCTTCCCTACTCTAAACTTCTCAGTGACACAAGTAGCCACGGTTTGTGAAACTTTGGAAGAGAGTGGTGACATTGAAAGACTAGCCCGATTCCTTTGGTCCCTTCCGGTTGCTCATCCCAATATTGGTGAATTAAGTAAAAGTGAATCAGTCTTGAGGGCTCGTGCCATCGTTGCATTCCATTCAGGGAACTTTCGTGAACTCTATCATATTCTGGAAACCCATAAATTTACCAAAGATTCTCATGCCAAACTTCAGGCCATGTGGCTGGAAGCTCATTATCAAGAGGCGGAAAAACTCAGAGGAAGACCTTTAGGTCCGGTTGATAAGTACAGAGTTCGGAAGAAGTTCCCGCTACCCCGCACCATTTGGGATGGCGAGCAAAAGACACATTGTTTTAAAGAAAGGACGAGATCCCTTTTGCGGGAATGGTACCTTCAAGATCCTTATCCGAATCCAACCAAGAAGCGTGAGTTAGCACAAGCTACGGGCTTGACTCCCACTCAAGTTGGTAATTGGTTCAAGAATCGCCGGCAACGGGATCGGGCTGCAGCTGCTAAAAATAGGTAAGAATAGTACATTAATTCCTGTATCTTGTCCTTATAGCTATAATATCATTTTCATTTTATTCATCTCATCCTATTTTCAATTCATCCCTTTAAACCATCTAAATTAAGTCTAAAGTCAACTATGCATATTTTGTTCTCATAAAGAACCCTGCGGCATCACTAAATTGTTGAATATAGTTTTCGTACTAAATGGAACCAAAGCCTAATAACATTTCACATGTTATTATTACACATGAAATTACAAATTCCTTCTCAATGTTGTCCATAGTAATATACAGTTTCCCTGTAATGTAGCATATCCACTATTTACAACCAAATTTGTCGCTGCTGATACTATTATTCCAACGATCCGAAATGATCATATGGTGCATGAAATAACTGACGACAAAGATAAACTAAAAACGACTGAATGCACACCAGGCAGTGCTGTATGTTTGACACACTCTGGGAAACACATAGGGTCCCCAATTCTTTTGAAGTAATCTGATCGAGTGAGATTGAAAAAAGATTCCGTAGAGAGATAAGAATGATCAAAAAGACCCCAAAGCGCTAAAGAAAGGTCCTGAAAACAAAGACAAGTCATCATACAAATATTTACATCCCATACACTCCATTGAATGTATGTACAACATGGAGGAGGAGAGAGCTGTAGAGGAAATTTTGGAAACCCAATCATTCCCGATTAACCTTCACTTATACATAAACTCTGTTTTGTGTCATGCTCAATATACTTACGTTGACAAAATATACAGTATTTCAAACATTCATTCATTTTAGGATATGAAATTTGTACTGCAGTATTTTTGCTGACAGCAGTTTCAACATTTATTTTCGCTCTACCATTACTTTTATTGTAAAATAATTTAGTCTTAAAATTTGTAAATTGATACTGTTTGTAAGAAGAAGCGTTGAAATATGGAGATTTGGTTTGTTGTATTGCTGGAATATTATTGTGTTAAAAATCCTGTAGTTTGAACTTATTCTGTTCTTACTGTATATGTACTTCCATTATGAAGCCTTCGAAGGTATACAAACTGTTTATACAGCAACGTGTAATTATAAATAATCATATAAATACATAGTAACAGCGTCAGCACAAAAAAGGTAATAGCGAGCATTATGTCATGTCCCGACAAGGATTCCATTTTTTAAGTTATTTCAAGCCTGTCACCCTTTTAGTTCGTAGAAAGAAACTTTAAATTCTAATACTAACCATACCCACACTGTTTCTGCTTATAAATATCACTAAATTCTAAAATGCAAGTACATACATGTCCCTGAAGTGAACTTCTTGTGTGTGATACCTTGACAAAAAGTTGTAGATTGGTCGGCGTTTGGATGAAGTTTCTCTCTTAAATCCGACATAATACTCACCATCAGGTCGGTTCTATATGAAGATAAATACCCGTATACTTGTACTTTTGGATATAGTTTCTGTTTAGTACATGCTGTACGGTGGAAATAAAAAGCGTGTAATAGTAGAAGAAAATATAAGGAGCGGAAATAGATCTCCCTCTTGAAGTAAAAATAATAAGTCGGACGACGGCAGTTGGATCAAGGAGCTCTTTCCCCGTATCATGAGTTTGTGAGAGCTCGTTGTCAGGAGCTTATTGGTTACGTATACGTAACAGGCCTTTAAAGAGACCGATGTAGTATAGACGTAGAGCTATATTTACACCCCGTATAATTGTGTAGTATATATAAAGTAATAGGATAGAAACTTATGCGAACTAACGATGGAGGTTTTAAAGCCGAGAAAAAAGTTTGCCCAATACTGACAAAATGATATCCTCTTAAGCTATAGAAGAGCTAATAAGCTACCTTATTCCTTCCTTCTGGGATAAACTATAATATGTAACAAGAAGCGTGTAGACGCAAGCCGTATTTTATGAAAAACTTGTCCACTTATAGAACATGCCAGTAAGGGTATAAGCAATGTAAAATACATACTCTATGTATATCTACATATATGTGTGTAAGCAATAACACATAAATAAAATACGTAAGAACATTGTACGTATATTCTATTAAGCACTCTATTATTAATACCTTCAATTTTTTCTTCACCGTGTGTCAAGTATTATACTTCAAATAACAGTTTCACACACAAGTATCATAACCCCTTGAGTTTTTAAATGAAACTTAGTACATTCTATATTTTCAACTTATAACACTTTGTAGAATATAGATACGGTGCTAAATTGAAGCTCAACATCGCGGACATTTCTTTTTTATACAGCCAGACACATACATATGCGTGTATTCTAACCCCTGTCTTGCTCCAGCTCCCTTTTGAAATAATGTAATACCTCTTCATTCTTTAATCCGGGATCATGCTCCTTTTTTATAATACGGCTTTATATGAACCCAAACTCCTTACTTCTGATAGAACGAAATTATTAATACAGTAATTTGGTGCGACTTGTGCTACAGTTTCAAACTAAAAGACAACAACAAGCTTTAGCATAAGAGGCCATTTTCTTTAGGTTTAGGCGGATATGCTCAATCTAAATCTTTCACATACTTCTGGCTTTTTACAATTCTCTTTCGACTGCATAAATTGTACGGTTGACGTGTAAAATTGTAGGAATTATCTCAAATTAATATTTACATGGGCTGAAAGCATTAATTCCATCGCAAAAGGCTACTTTATCAACAACAATGATTGCCAAGGTCAGCAAAAAGTATTCTGTATTAGTGATTTTTGCTGCAATTAATCTAATGCATTTGGTATTTGGTTAAAAACTTCAACTCAATAAATTAAAAAATTCACACTGCACACACTACCAATGATAGACTCTAGCAATACAAAAATTAGAGTAGATAGAATAGAAACAAATATAAGAAAAAACAGGGACAAAATTTATTGGATCAGTATATATTGACAGGTAATTAAACCCTTCGCGCACCTTAATGCATCTCTGCTATATGTTACAAGCATTCATGTGTACATTCGTAATTTATAGTAAATAAAAAACCAAGGAAATACAGCTTTGAGAGACATAGCGTATGTGAAAAATGAAGGAAAGAGTAATTACGATTGCAAGGACTTTTTATATGACGATGTAACACGTTTTTTCCTTGCAAAACGTTACCTGAGGGAATTCCTGGAGCCTGCGGATAAGTTTAACAATAATATGTCCGTATGTAAAAGTTGAATAATGTTGATGAAAAGGAGTGGGACTTGCTGCATGTAGACAGAAAGAAGGGAAATGAACCAGGTGTGGATGCAATATTATTGAGGCAATCAAATGAAATTGTGGTATTTTGACGCCGGATTCCTGTAGTCATCCTTATAAATACTTCAACAGTCAGGCATGCATAAATATCAGCCAAATGCAAGTATTAAGTTGGGTAATTTTCTAGTTAGACAGTTGATATTTTATAATATTGAATAGCAATAAGAAAATCTCAATAATCCACCATAGCGTAGTGGGTATCTACATGACTCTGGTTCTTGTTTTCCTGCATGTTGTACCTGCACTGCAACAACTCGAGGATATGGCCATTTAGTGCGTAAAACGCTGAAGGAGTGTTAATACTCCATTGGTGTGATATTGTGTAGGTAAGCGAAGGAAGAAGATGACTGACAATATTAAAGTGCAGAACAAAATGGCAGCCAAAGCAGTAGGGAACCCTGGTTTTTTGTTCGCTCAACAAAACTCATCATCATGCCTAGCCATACATACACTTTCAATACATTGCAGGCTGCTTTCAGTACTTAGATTTTTCATTTCAACGCGTAGGCCGAATGTTGTAGTAATATTAGATGTAGAGTGTAATGACTGTAGTGTGTAATATAATATGTACATGTAAAGTGTGCAAGTATTTGAGAACAAAATAATAATTTGTCGTTATTCATACACACACATATGAACTTACACTATAGAACTCTATATGAAGTACATGCTAGAGGCCTGGCAGAAGGAATAGTTTATTTACTTTATGAGAACATAACAACAATTTTCGGAATATCACACAGAAGTTGTTCTATGCTTTTTTACTACAAGCTACACCGCTCCTGACACGTTTTTTATATTGAAAATAATTTGATGGCGTAAGCCTTTAGTGCTCTTCAAGATCATCGTGAGAGAGAATGAGGGGGTCTTATATGGTGATTCATTTCCGGCAAGTCTTAATTCAAGTGTAAAATAAAATTATATGGTTTGAGTACACCGTATCACTATCTCGGCTGGAATCCTAATCATCATCTTTCAATTTATTCATTTGATACCATCCTCATTTAACTCTCATAAATATAACATGTACATGGGTTACATATAATGAAATATACATACTGTATATACATACATAGCTCCGTATAACTCTTGTTGGGAAATGCTCCCGAACCTTTGTCCTTCCATTGACAATTATTCATTCACTTTTTGATTTCGTGCTTGGAAGTTCAATTGTAGTATATTATACACAGCCGAGAATGTAGGGGTTTTATATCTTTATATAGCCATCGTAGTATCTGCCGTCGTTCCACAATTGAATCGTCATTTAAATGGTTCTAGGATTTAATTATATAGGTGTATTCATTCTAGCTTGAGTGCAAGGCAATTAATTAAGGCATAATTATGGCTCTGACTCTCCTTCTCCTCTTCCTTCTTTCCAATGCACTTCTTCCTGTTGGCCCTTGAATCGTAGCAATGATATTAGTATACCAGTAGCTAGAATTCAGAGATGCAAAGTTTTGAAAGTTATATGTGCTATGGATGTCTAAATAAATGTTTAATTGCTATTCTTTGCAATCTTGTTGAAGTTACCATGTTGAAGTTACCATGTTCACGATCTATAGCTGCTTATTAGATTCTTCGACAAGGATACAGTTCAAATGGTAGCTGTTGGGATCATTTGTATGAAATGGCAGCATTATTTCAGTAAGTATAACTTCTAAAAATAATCCGATTGGGACAAATATACAGGGACTCCCGTTCTAACATGCACATGGAAGTGTATAGGGAGTGAAATGGAAACCGGGTTGTTTCTTTTGTCAGATGGCAGAGAAATTACTAGTATTAGGCACTAGTTCATAGTTTATCAGACAAAGCTGGAAATGTGACACTGACTGTAATGCAATGCCGGAATAAATGACCGGGCCGCTGGGGTTCAATTTACTTTTTTATTCTGCAGTAATTCTTATGTACATTACATGAATGGAGATCCATCCTTTTTCCAGTCTGTTTTAAAGATCCGACGAGGATGATTGTCGGTGGATCTTCTTATTAAACGCTGTGTGAGTTGTATGAGCTTTATACGAGCTTAATCGAGAGCAAATCACTTTATACATATATCCTCTGCTTTGAAATGCGTGAGCAATACAGTTCTGGCTCATACATGAATAAGTAACTATACGAAGGAAATGTATACTGGTTTTCTGGAAATTCTGAACCCTGCATTTTAATTCCTGTGTGTATTATATCATCGTGTCGCTGATGGAGGACTGTTTAGTAGCTTTCGACCCTTTGCCCTGGATTTCTTTTATCCATGACTATGGATTATATAGCTGACTATATACTGTATATATGTAAACTAGATGCTCGTTAATAGTAATAAGCCTACTAACTCCGGATCATATAACATTGAATTAAGGGGATCATGAAAAGATGCCGAAATGCAAGTTTGAACTATATTTATTCAGCTATCACACACAGCACAAATAGAAACTAATTCTCAAAGCATGTAAACACCGTTTGGCACGGTATAAAACGATGTGTACTGTTCGTCCCGACCTTTGCTTTGTACTTACGTTCACCCTTGCTGGTGAATAATCGCTAATTATTTATAAATCTTCGCAGATGTTCCCCTAATCCACTGAAATATCACTGCAGATATTTCAAGAATGATTCTTATAATAATCATATTTCAATTGCAGTAAACAGTACGGCGTATATTTAATAGACCGGACGTAATTATTCTTTGACAATGTTGTCAACAACAAAAAAGTAGATATTTATAGTTAATTGTCTGCAATAATTTAAAAAAATATATATAAAAGTCTTTATTTATTAAAAAGTTTCTATAAAAAAAATTTGTTATAAATTAAATTAATACAATTTTGGTAAGAACAATAGAAAACGGAGGAAATTATAACTTGTGTAACTCTAGTAGTATTACCTATTACTATTTGCTAAAGAGAAATCAGAGTGTACATACAGAACTAATTTGTATTTCACCGAATGATCGCTCATGCCTGAACGGCATGTGTATTTTTTGCACAGTAACTTCAAAAGTTTTTTTTGGCAAAATTTCTTTGCATGGTCATCCATGTAGGTGATAATGTTTGGGGATTACTCAAAAAAGTAAAAGTAGATGGAATTGAGTATTGAATTGAGAGACGTACAAAGGCGTAGATACATACATACCTTACGCTGGAGTTGACTACAACCGTGTGCAGAGCGATGTTACAAAAATGATTGCGTGATGTGTGAGAATGAAATGAAATTATTGTAGCCACAGTGGAAATAAATTTATTTTTCTTTTTGCCCCCATTTCGTGTACATATAGTTCTACTGTTCCGTTCCCCAATCTCACTCGCTCGCCAAGTTTATTTGATAATGTGGTCAGGATGAGAAATGAGCCTCTTCTTTCCCATTAATAATCCTCGTCTCTCCTACTGTATGATTGTCTCTATATATAGGTAGCGGTGGTGGTGGTGGTATACTGTTCGATGGCAGAATGACAAGATGTTGGGTAAAATATAGCAGCAGACAAGCGGTAAAGAGGAAATTGTGTATAAAAGGCAGTGTGTGTACGTATGTTTCTGTGGATGGGCACACTGCAGAAGCGATGCTCTCAATCTCCTTCAACACCTTGATTTTTATCCCTTGTGAAAAATCCGTTCTCTGGAGATACTTGCCGTCACAAGTATGGACGATTCATCTTGTTGTCGTGTGGTGATGGTGGAATACCACAAGTTACCTTTTAATGCTCCGATAAATCCTTGCTGTATACATAGCTTCATCTCATAATATTATATCCTGGTACTTCAATCCTTGTACATACATAAACATATACAAAACTGCGTTAAATTTGTGTCTAAGTCGCTTCTATTAGCCGTTTGTAATATAGTTAACTCCATTTGTACCTTCCTTCAATAAGAGTAGAGTCGTTTGAATGAGTGGAGCTATGATGATATTAAAGTACGTATGTATATAACTAGTGTTGATGAAAAATTAATTCGATCCGAGCTGAATCATTTTTTTCCTCAACTCTCTTGTATCTTCTTCTTGTTTCTTTTGAAACTTTGCCGTGTTGGGGTAATTTTTTCCTTGAAGATATTTCCTTGTAACCGTATTACATGAAGCGGCGTATACGTTCATCTTATTAAAAAACGTACAAATACATACAATGTATACAAAAAGTGGTGTTGGGATGATGGGATTGTAATAGGAATATTTAGTAAAGACCTTAATGCACATTTGCACTGGTTTTCCGTGGAGATCCTGATGAAACCTAATAGTTTAACAAGAGTCAGAGTGTAAAACTAACTAACTAATCACGGCGATACTTGTGTTATTATGCATACGACGTGTTGTGCGTCGTGGTGTATCGATAGAGTAAAGAGGAAGGAGCAAATTATCATATAAAGAATAACGCATAGTCAGGGTAAAGTTGATGCGGGGCTGTTAAGGTTGTGTGTGTGTGTCTGTTTGTGTTGTTGATATAGTAGGTACGAGGAACAAGAGGAGGATATCAAATAATGGTATTTGCCGAGACTTTTTGTAGGTGGGGGTAATAAATAAATAGGTAACATGAAATTTTCCAGTTGAGTTGCTTTCTGATTAGTCCTCATGAAAAGATTGGAGACGTCGGCTGGTGTCAAATGACACAGAGACACAAAGTATAGAAACTAGATTCGTATCATATTCGGATTCGTATCATCATCCACATGGGACATGTCCTCCTCCTCTGTCCTCAGTTTCCCAATGTCCGCTTTTCACCAACTCTGTGTACTTTGTTATCAACGTATGTGTACTTGAAATCATTATACTTTAACTTGTTTATGCTCTTTTACTGCTCTTTCCGACCACTCGTTTTCATATACTGAGTTTATTATTGCATGTATTAAATTTTTGCTGTACTTATAAGCTCTACAGCATATGCTTGCTAGTCAGGGTGGTTCTCATAAAAACTTTTCGGGACATTTTATTTTTCATGGAACATTGAGCTTATTGGTAAAGATGTGAAGTTTGTTATTTTTTCCTAAAAAAGCACCACGGATTGCGTCCCTGATGAGGTACACAATGGTATATAATTTAAATATTTGTAAGTCTCGTTACTTTTGAAACATGGGCTAGTGTATTTTTTGGATTGGCATTTGCAAAGTATCTGTAATTCTGTGTGAAGAACCTAACAGGAAAGAGAGCATCTCTATAAATTTTATTATAATCTTATAACTCTACAGTAGAACATGTTGTGACTTGCCAAATTCATTAGTATTTTTTAAGTTTTGGAGATGGAGATCCGGAGGGAGGATGGAAAGAATGATCAAGTTGATCTCATCAAATGAGTCAATTGACCAAAAGAATCTCATCTCCGTCCTAGTTGAATTTCCTTTCATTCTTTTCTTCATCTTCAAATTCAATATTGATGTTTGCCTATTATCTCTTTTTCTCTAAAGTCATTGTCACCCTCTTCTGCTATTCCTTCCAGTAAAGGATTCCTGTTGCAGTCTCACTCGAGGATTATACTTTTCTGCGTATAGAGTATGACGGGTAGAATGCACTGGTTCTATTACGATGATACTGTACACGCATACATCTGAACCCGAAAGTAGCGCGCAACACGATAAATACATACATATTAGGGAGAGCGCATGGTAGGAAAAAGTTTGTGCTTTAGGACTTCTCATGGTTGGTCCGTTGATTTAAACTTATTCAATTTATTCCTTGTTATACTTTGTCATATTGCCATGAACTGATTTGATTATATACTTCAATTCCGAATGAGATTTAGATACAATGTGTGACGTCGATACATAAGGTTATCAATTTTCAATGTGTATATACTAGTAGATACATGTTGATCTACATAATTACATACATACATATATATAGAAATCTAGAAACAGAAACCTGCTGCTTATATTTGTCAACTTGTTTTTTCCACCCCCTCTCATACAACTCCTTCCATGCTGGTCTACTACATTATATCATTGTAGTCGATGAAACTCCCCGCCTCTGTTGGTACAACGACTCGTTTTTGCGTAATTCGATAACAAAAATGTGTGTATTGGGGTGGGTAATCAGTTAATTCAGGAACCTCTCGTATAATTAAAATATCAATCCTTGGATAAATATTGAATCAAAAGAATTTGCAATCAGAATTTAAATTTTTTATGACGGCTTTATCGCTTTATGCTGGTATTACTGTTAGGATCAGCAAGCATGATCATGGAAGGTGTGGTGTCAGGCCGAACATGAGTGAGTGCCAGTGCGGGAAAAGAAAGGAAACGTATATTAGTAGATTAATGAATGCAATACTTCCAGTTCCACTACTTTTCAAACAACTGTGTCTCCCAGTGCTGCTGCAGAGGCCTAATGACCAGAGTTTACAGACGCAGGCCGAGTGGGAAATAAAATAATCGGTTTAGTATGACTAGCTGACAAATAATAGATTTTTCTCTCTCTCTACAAACAAAAATTGAATCTAAACGCGATCTTTGATATACTACATCATTTGTTCCTTCATGTGGTCCATTCATCATTTGTTTGTAGCAAATTCATATGAGTATCCACTCTACAAACACGAATACACTCTAGTAAACTTGCTCCGACTGTCTGACCGCATATTTTTATGTAATCCTCTTTAAATGTGCTATCACTGCGCTAGCAATTTACTAAAACCTTATATTGGTGTAGTGTTGAAAAATATGCACGATATAGTAGTTTTATGAAACATTGCATTATTTTCATTGCAGTCCAGCGAGGTTGATAATTTCTTGTATACAAAAGAGATACACACAGATACATGAACAAGCCGGAGTGTCACGTCGTTCACTTACAAGTTATGTGTAGCAGCAAAAGGAGTGAGACATGAGAGACAATTCACACCGAATCCGAAACCATTTGCATTTTTTACATGCACTTCAAGTTAGTAATCCATTGTCCCTCCATTGTTGTCAGGTGTCAGTGAGTGAGAAGCACAACAGAGATGGTATAAATTGAAGGAAGATTTATTTTCATTTCAAGCTGGACTTGTATGATACGATTACCCATTAGAGATAACTTGCTATACATTATGTATGTCTTACATACTTGTACGGTGACTTCTGGTGACTTAAATAGAGCCTTGCACTCTCTGCTGTACAGATACTCTTCTGATTACCCGAAGATGTTCTATTTGATGCTTCCTTAGCATATGAAAGATTATGCAAGTTTTACTAATAAACATATATTTGATATCTGCATTACATATATGTTACTACATGTACAAATACTTATAGCCGTTGCAAAAAGGTCTGCCGTCGAAGTAGATATACCTACTTGCGTTTGATTATACATTCATAGTATGCTGATGCTGAGCTAAGGTATTCTAATGTTGCTATAATTGTATATACTGTCTTCTTCATATGCTATATAGTGGGTTTGATGAACGTAAGAAATAGGATTAAGACTTTGAAACTCCAACGTGAAAAACTTGTACAGACTTTTTCTCTTGAATCTTGACTGTCTTAAACCACTGATGGTCTTACTCCTTATCTTAAACTTGTCTTCATTTCTACATTTAAATATGTAGATACCGCATAATTTCATGTTTAGACGAATCCGTTCCTTTCGAATCATACACGCTTATGCATTCTTGTATAATGTATGTATGCATGCTTACACTTGCAATTAGTAGTTGTATTGTGATCCAAAATGGGAATTTATAAGATGTTACGTGCTCTTCTTAAATCTTTATTAGTATACTTACAATTTGTAAATTGTCAGCTAAACCTAGTTAAAGTTGCAATCTTGCAGTAGACTTAATGATAGATAGTAATTATATTTACATCCTCGTCTTGTATGTGTTGAGAACTGTTTTTGAGAATATACAAGTATACCTTGTAATACAAAATACATATGGATATCTATGTATAGCCTCTGTGTTACTGGAATTTACTCCAACCGTTTGTTA
This sequence comes from Lipothrix lubbocki, assembly GCA_034696945.1. NCBI lineage: Eukaryota > Metazoa > Arthropoda > Collembola > Symphypleona > Sminthuridae > Lipothrix > Lipothrix lubbocki. The sequence goes on along the minus strand of JAQGAK010000591.1, from coordinate 16,436 downwards.
TTATTTTCACGTAAAATAATATTATCAAGTCGGATAGTATTATGTATACTTCAATATAATGTATTTAATATAATGTACTTACATGCATAGACTTTATAAAGGTATTGGCGTTTACCTAATATTTGTATACTTAAGCTATGGTATGTATTCAAAAGGATAGTTCGCATGTAATGTTTTGTTTGTCGGTGATGAAACTGTCATTGGGAGGGAAAAAAGCACTTGATGTCAAAAGACTGGCTTCCGTTTCGGTAAATACACCGGTATCCTTTCCTGTCTTCCCTCATAATATTCTTGTGTGTAACCCCGTATGATCGACCGCATTCATTGTTGTTCAATCTACATGAGCTTACATGTGTGCATTAGTATCAGCCTTTAGTACATCAACGTTCTCAGTCGCATTTTATTATTTCTACTTGGTTGCTTTTTATACCCGATGCAGCTATGTTCATACACATTTACGCCCGTGCAAGCTTTCAAAGTCCACAGTACACTCTTTAAAGACATATGTATGCCCGAGTTTTAATCGAGTATTATATGTCTATTTAACATTTTCTCTTTATAATCAGTGAAGCAACAGCGGAGCAAACATTTATTAGTGGTAACATTGATATATCCATCAAGTGACTACAATACTTTTTCAGAGTCATTTGTTATAAATGGTTTTATCATTATTATTTTCCATTTGTTCTCCATCTTTGTTTCCTTCTCTCTCTCTTCTCTTCACTTCCATTTAATTTTACTCTGTCCGTCAACTCCAACTGGTGCTTTTACATTTTCCCCATTTTTTGTCTGTTAACACGTTATTAATGAAGACTATACTTCTGTTTTACCAACTTATCAAATGACTCACACAAGCCATTTGTGTTTGGAGAGGACTTTTATTTTACGTAGTTGCATCATATGATTTACGGTAGTGTAACATACAGTGTGCTAATAGTAATTTTTTAACAAAGTTTAACAATTGTTAAAACACAGTAGTAGTCTCAATGACTGATGTGGAACAGCATTAATTCTGTCTTATTTTTGTGGACGGACAAGTGTAAAGTACGTAACGGACACTGTTTGACGTGTGTGCTAGATGCTTAGTAGAGAATGGTGAAGTTGTCAACGTCGTGCAGTTATATTACTGTAGATACAGATACATGTGAATAATTGAGTGGGAAAAGTGAGTAATTCGGCAAAGTTTTGCCATTTTAAAGGACATTTCAAATTGTCGCAACAGGAAATGAGAAAGCATCTTTCGAGAATTTTTTCCCTGTTATTTAAATGACTGATGTATGTAGTACTTACATAGGAACATATAGATAGTTACATGCAATGTTATTTTATACGCATCAGTTCTTGAATGTCCGTTGTACAACAGAATTGGAGTGAAGATATAGTTGCTCATGGAAGTGTTACATCTATCATTTTTGAAGGTTGTTAAATTAGGAATTATCTTTATTTTGATGACCAGTTGTTATGATAAGTCACGTATATGTGCACTACAACTATTATTACATCGTATCATTCCTCCCTTCTTATCCAAGTCGTGTCGGTTGTAGCTTGTGTAGGCACATCTCGTCAGTTGTTAATGATTGAATAGGTGTACGATGAAATCTTGTGAAGATATCTACATAGGTATGTATGTGCACAAATGATGTATTTTATGAAGAAGTAATGTGGATATGTCAATTGTCAATACTTCGCTTTCACTTAAAAACGTTATTAATTTCAATTTCACATACTATTACGCAAAGAGCTCAATAAAATTTTGATTTTGGAGTAGACAGGCAAATGAAATTAATTATGAATTGGGTTTTCATATACTGTAATGACAAACTACTGCTATACTAATTTGAAATGGAAACACATGCGTTTGGATTCAGGAGTGCATTGAAAAATGTTGATAAAACATAATCGCAGTATAGGTTAGATAATGGTATAGATGAAACGGAAGGGAATGTGCCCTGGCTTGTTATGTTGTGACTATGGCTTTAATTTAGGATGGGAGAATAGAATATCCTGCCCTTTTCTCTTCTCTCTCTCTCATTCCCTCTCCTGTTGACTATTGAAAGTTGTTGAAAAACGCCTCGTATCAAATAACACGCTGAAGGTACCCTCAATATGTTAAATCGGCCAAGTCTTTTGTTATTGTTGTCATTTATGGTTTGTTCAAAGTTGAACTCTCATGTTTGAAAAGATCAGCGTTGAGTAGACTAACCACTCGGCAGTAACATTCCTGCAATTTCAGGGTTTCCACCTCTCACAACATTTGAGTATGACATTAATAATGTATTGATTCATGCAATATTCTCTGGCCTTATTCTTTCTCTTTTGTCTTTCATACTACGTTCACCTTTCGTTTATGATAATTTGAAAAAGTATCTACGGTCACAAACTCTCATTTAAAAAATCAAGATGTGATTTTACTAGTTATTGAACTAGTTAATAAATATCAGTAATGCTTTTGATCTTAAATTTTAAATGTTGTGAACTATTCTGAATTACAGGAGACTGCAACATCACATGGGGCTGAGCGGGAAGAGACCGGAATCGACAGACACGGACGATGGTGCGGATGGAAATACACCTCCGAGGTCACCAGCGCCAAGTGATGCCTCTGACTCGGAACTGAGTTTAGGGACTATCAGCCCGCCACCACCAACATCCTCACAGTCATCCGTCTCTCCGTCAAGTCACCATCACCCAGCCCTCCATGCATTTTCCCAGTTATCTTCACTATCACCCTTTGGTCCCACTATCCCGATCCCCGTCTCCTCTCTTCCTTTAAATTTCCCAGTGTCATCGGCTGGACTTACCCCAACGCCAGCTCATATGACAGCAATCTCAGCGTTACCACCACATCATATACCCCATCATGCTATCTCTCCATCAATCTTCCCCACGCTTGCTTCCCTCCATGGTTTTACCTCTGCCATGTCCATGACGGGTGCAGTTGGTAAAGCCGGACTGTTCAATATGCCCCTGGAGTTACATCGACCGTTCCTCAAACAAAATTCTCCGGAACGGCCAAGTTCCTCATGATGACTTGGCATCAACTGCAAGTATTCTGTACTATCCTTGTCTAAATACTATATATAGTATAGTACTAAAATATTATTAAATTAGCGATATTCTACTTATAGCAACTATACAAAAGGAAACAAATCAGCTAGAACCATGTGCTTTGCACAAGCGTCATCATCAAAAACAAACGATATCTGCTTCACTCCGTTTCACTGTATCTCAATAGAACATAGAATGCAAACAGTATACTCACATACAAGAAACATATCTACAACAACTTGTAAGATTTTTAATATAAAACGCGTCGTAGTTTTGAATTTTAAGCGATTATTATTTAACATGTAGGATTTCGATTAGAGAACAAAGGTATGCAAAACTCCTAATTTATTACGTAAACAAGTTTTTACCATATTAAGTTTTAATTAGATAATTTATTTTGAATACCTTTTTGGTTAAAAAAATTCAAATCATGTTAACTCGCATTTTATTTTAATTAGAGACTCATATGGTTATACCATCCTTTAAGACAGAAAAATACCATGAGAGCCAAGATTTTGTGCAATATTTTTTTTCTTCCTAGCAATAATTTGTTTTCATATAGATACTTATACAAAAATAGATTCAGAAACTATAATGCAATTTAGGTTCTGTACAAACTACGTATGTACTGTAGAAGTTCTACTGAAGTTACTTTAATTATTTAGTTCCAGCATATAGTTGTTTAAATGGGTTTCGTAATTTCCAATTACTGTAATGCTTCAATAATTTTGAATCTTTATGTCCAAAACCTTTATCGACTCGTCCATGTTAGCAACTTTGAGTGTAATTAACAATCTCATTTATATGTCCCTGTATTACTATTTTAGTATTAATCCAAGTCGCTTGGCCTGTTTTGACAACTAGACAAAGATTATCACTGTTTTAACTTCTAATGTGTACCTAGTAATAAATATGATACCACCAGATCTGCTGTAAGTAATCGTGCAGCCATATTTGTCTTTTGATTAGTTACTGACGTCTATAGAATGCTTTTAGTTACTATGGTATACTTTATAACTGAAATTGTATTGATAGCACATTATATTAAGATTATTTAAATACACTATAATATTAAGTGACCCTGTAGAGATATATATGTCCCACTATCAAATACTGGTAGTTGACGTTGTGGACACACATGCAATTTACTTTTATCCCTATAAAGTATTACTCCTGTATATTTAAAATGTACATTGTGTATTATCATCATCTGTATCTACTTATTATTAGTAATATATAATACATATGTAAACACTCAATTCAAGTTGTATTTCTTAATGTAAAAATAATAAGGAAACTTGTGGGGGTGATTTTCGATTATTTCAACACCATACGTTCTCATCATATAGTACATACATGTGACTAATACTTAAATATCTATATAAAAAGCAATGTAAAAAGTAATACTTAAAAAGTTTTCTGATGAAAAAATAAAACGTCAAAATTGATTATTTTACAATCCTCGATCGGTTTTGTGTATCTGATTGTCCCATTTTTGGTTATATTTACATTTATTGACTGCAAATGTGATTGCGTATATATTTATTGAATGCATATGCATGTGATTTCAAATGAAATTGAAGGTAGGTATGTAATATGACTTTCATGCCTGCAATAAGCTGCAACGCCGGTTTTACTTCTAGGTAAATTCGTTCTTTATAAAGAAAAACCAAGATTCCAGATGGAAAGGCATACCTATGTATAGTATTATACGAAGATATAAACAAGTACCATCTAATAGGAAATACACGAGTGCAGTCCAGAAAGGAAATAGAAATCCTTCTTTGGTTTTCCATAAATCTTATCTTACAACCAATCAACTAATGCACTTCATTGTAGTTCCAACATCCATTGTATTGTATTCATTTCATAAAGACATTGTGCTCGTCTCCTCTCCTCCTGCAGTCTAAAGAGCACCTGAATTACCTGATAAAATTTCATTATTATTTCAAACGTATTTAATAGAATAAAGATGGTGATGGTTCATATGTATTATCAAATATCTATATAAACTATATCTACTGTACTCACTACGCACTCAACTTACAGAGTTACAAGCCAAAAGAATTGATTCCAAAATATACTTACCTATACTAAATCTGACAAAACCATTAGTTTATTTTCTTCAGCTGTTGTAATATATCCAACAAAAGAACTTATCCACGTAGTAGAATGTTTCATTCATATATACCTTCATTTTCTAAACTCTTTAGATCCATAATGTATATTTAGTTGGCAGCACAATAAGTGAGCATTAAATCCATAGCTGAATTTAGTAAAACCAATAACGAATTAACCACAGTAATGGTAGACACATGTTAACCGATTTTAGCATACAGTTACTATTTTCGTCTTAACTATGTAGAGTAAAACCAGGATATAGGAAGCAATGTAGAAAGTGTCTTACAGTATAAAAAAGATTCCATTTTGGTCAGTTGCATTTGGTTGGACATTTCGAGCTCCCTGTGGGCTGGCCACCATTCTTTTATTTCGTTGCACGTGTCGTTCTGGACTTGCTCTTGCCTTAAAAGTAGAGCTATTATCTAGAGTCAAACGTGAAACCAATCCTGGTGTAAGATTTTTTACCCCTCCGGGAAATCTAGTCACTTTTAGCCTTCAGCCTTCCCTCTCTTGTGGTTAATGCATGCTCTTACAATCAGTGCACCTAGTACTTCATCTTACAGAATTTGACACGCTCATACGTAGTTAGCAGATACATAGGGAATAAATGTCTGGACTCAATCAAATAAACATTTCGTATTTCTTAATCTAGATATTGTTTCCCAGCCGTCATTTGCATTGTGTGTATTCCATCGATACAGTAAGCCTAAACAAATACACATGAACTTTACACTGACCTACGTCTGCATCGACGAGCTTGACTTCCTACTACGAAGTAAAACGGTATTGTCAATATATGCCACATTACTATACGAAAGTTATTACTTACTTTACCATGCAATTATTTACGGCAGCAGTATATGTTGCACTTCAGGTAGCTTTAATGTCAAAATGAGCTTAAATGCACATGTATTGTACGCAATACACCCTTAGTTCATAGAGTATCCACATTAGGAAGGTAAGAATGGGACGACAAAAGTGTAAAGTATGTTGTAATAAGTGGCAAATATCAGAAACGTTGAGTTTATAGCGTATAGTTAGGTATATGTATTGTTTAGGGGGAGAGTGTGAGTAAAGTGATTTTGTGTAGAATTGAATTTATCGGTTTAGTAGGCAAGGAAAACATGCGGTCAGGTATATCTAATGTGCCTTACATGTAATAATATTAAGCTTGTGGGTTTTCGTATTTTTAACTCGTACATATGTAGATGCGTGTATTTCCTGGAGGAGGGCTTTCCTTTACTTATGCACACACCTAACCATTTTACACAGCCATGCATATATTCCATTTGGTTCATCATAGGAGTTTTACATCCATCTCCTCTGCACTTTCTTGTATACTTAAGGATACTTATAGATACATAAAATCCGCTTGCTTGCCTATGAGGTTACAACATTGACTGAGAGAAGGATGGACACGAAGGAAATTTAACAGCTCGGTGTGAATCCGTATAAACCTTATGGGAGGATGACGGCTGTTAGGTATTCAGTGTATATAGTTAGGAGGAAAAAGAGATTATGAACAGAACGCTACCTTGGAACAGTGGATAAAGTGGTCGTTTACTTAATGCTTTTCCTATTCAACAGCTCTTCCCAATACAACATTGTGGTAGCAAATCTCCAGTATAGTGTGGCTGATGGAAAACGGATTTTCTCACCAAGAACAATACACACACACATTCAGTCGATTTTTGTTACACCCTCTTATTCTGTATTTTCTCGTTTTGCTATAGTTGCATATACCGTATTACATGCTTGACAATAATGTGTGTAACCAACTAAAATCAAAAGCATCGCATTTGCCACAAACTCACTTTTCCTATTAAGTCCTACTCTAACACTACCGGTGTGTCAAGTATACTTACCTGATTTCATATATGTATTTTAATATTGTTTCGCACTATTTAATGCATTTTATGGTATCCGTAGTTAATCTATGTATTTTTACATACTCACGGATACATTCCTCCTGAACACGTACTATTTTACACACTACTTACAAAGAATTAACAATTCAGAGGAACGCGCCAAACATATGTATATATTAGCAGTTCGACTAAATGAATGCAATCCTGTCATCCATCTCTGCTCGCACAAACACATTTCTCCGGGTTTAAAATTCCATCTTTTATTTTACCCTGCTTGTTGCATATTACAAGCGCTGCTTGTCCACAGTAAATCTCTGAATGTATGGCTAATGCAAATGCATTTCAAAGCTAATATGCAGCTAGCGCATGCATTAGCTTATCCCGAACGATCATTCTATGAAATATCAACCACTGCTACTACAGATATACATGTAATGTTTCTCGGGTTTGTTCCGAGGGTCACATGTATTTAAGCAATACTCTGTCGTGAAATAATACCACTGGGAAACTGGACGTACATAATTAAAGGGCCGTGAAGTATAACCAGAATGGTGCATAGTAAAAGAATTAAAGCAAGAGTCTGTATATATGTAATGGACCCATTGGTAATCCATTTGGCGCAGAAACCCCATGTCCACAACTATTGTTACCACAATCAGATTCAGATCAACTTCCCATTAGCTACCAAGGGATGGGATTTTAGGATTTAGCATTATTGTGAAGACTCAATAAGTAGATGTCAACCGTACAACAACGTCAGAGATGTGTATAATGTGCGTGTGGGGCGACATAAAAAAGTGATACTTAATGTAGTACCTATATGCATACGGCGTGTATACAGCTAGAACCTACTTTAAACCTCAAAAACGTTCACCGACATGTAATAATTTGGAAATTAGGGCAAAAAACATTTTTTTCCATTTAGCCAATGATCCATAGAGAATGTTAAATTATTACAAAGAGATAGAGTATCATTAGGAACTATTCCATGGGTGTTTCTATTACATGATTTACTAATGTTCTACTGGGAAGAGTAAAGGAATGATTATATACGCATATATGGAGTGTGTGCATGGATCGGAGCATGCCGGAGAGAGGGGAAGTGAAGAGGAGTGAGGATCCTCGACCTCCTATACACTTGGAAGACATGAAAGAATGGCTTTGCGACAGCCACCTAATCAACTCCATTAGGTGAGGAGGGAAGAGATTTAGACGGCGCGGTGGTGGCAGCCAAGTAAAGATTTGTAAGGATTGACACCTTATTCTTAGAAAGACCAAATTACAGGCTTGCCTCTCGTTTCTCTTGCTGAAATCAACCTTCTGCTACTCCACACTCATCGCATATCTGTATATACTTATATAGACAAGAATACTCACATATCTGAGAAGATGCATAGGAGCAAGAGACGGAATCGATGGAGCCATAATATGTAAGTACATACAGAAAGCTAAAAAAGAATAAGAGCACACGCCAACAACGCGGAACTTAAATCCTTAAAAATAAAACACTTACGACCACTCTCATTCCAAATACAGATATGTACCGGAGGCTCCTCATCTTGATACAATTCCTTCATCTACTATATTTATTTTCCCCGGATGTTATCTTTCATCTTTAGCCAAATCCAGACTTGGCATCACTATTGTCTAGATCTTGCATCTACGGCTTGACATCATGGTTGCAGGCAAAATACTCAAGAGACATTCGATTTCACTACTTCCTGAAGAAAGTTTCCATATTGCTCATAAAAGATGCATCAAGAAATTTCAAATCTAAATACACATTTCCGTAAATATTTTACACTTCGGAGAATTAATGCATTCATGTTTGAGGGATACTTATGAATGACCAAGTATCTGCTATGGTGTTATTGATGCCTCAGAGATTTATCGAAGGTTTTCAGGAAAGTTCGGTAGAATATGCTAAACTTTATTATTCCCTTTCGGGTACAGTAAATCTGTAAATGCCATAAGTGTCAAAGCCATACAGTATGAATTTCGAGGATTGTTGAGCTTATAATGGAGTCGAGAAGATGAGGATTTAATAGTAACAACAGTGAAAACGACTAAACTTGAAAGTATATACTATGTGGTGAAACTAATCGTATTGTGTACAGATGTATGTACATACATACATGTAGCCGGGCGAGAGTTCATTATTATTAGTATATCCATATATTTCAGAAGTTGAAATGATACTGCTAGAAGATGTGTTTATTTTTCATGTGATATCAAATATACGCGCATAAGGGTAATAGACCTTACATATGGTTATATTTAATATAAGAATACACAAATACGGAATAATATAATGATGCCATTGGACTCCTCTACCTCAACTCTCCTTTGCTTTCATTATTATCCTCTTCTCAGTTCTCACTGTCCGTATTTGTTCACACTGTTTTTATGCTGGCTCTTTAGAGCTGTCATGTTGAGTCCGTAATCCTCGTTGATGGTGACATGCATCTGAAAAATATTATACTTGCTTGTTCTCTCCATGTGCGCCCCATTACCATTCCATTGTAGTCGTAATACTGGTTGAGTGTACATGAAACCCTAGTTTACTTTTACTAAACCTCCTCATAGCTTTTATTCATGTGTATGGGCTTTTCTCTCCACAAACCTTATTCCTATCTGTATGCTATATCTTTATTATTATTAGTGTTATAATGTATCTCACTCCATTTTTGTCCTGTTTTCTTATCACATTCCCGACTAACTAAATCAATGTACTGTGCAATTTTTGCAATGCATTTTATAATTTATTAAAGGTTGCAGTTAAACACCAAGGTAAAATATGTAATAGATGTACAAGGATGAATTCAACGCCTAAAGTAAGAGTTTCAGTAAATCTCATTTTAGTTTTATAAATAATATTCACCTGTACATACCTATTATAGATATGTATATGTATAGTCATACCTCTGACAATAATTTGACTGCAGCGAGAAATTTCAGCCAGAAGCCACGTCCACAAATGATTTTAACTCGACAGTAACACGTTCGTTTAATACTAATTGTGTTATTTATACCACTTTCTGTATATACATGTCTTATGACTATTGTTTTTAGTAGATGCAATAGGTTTCCTAAGAACACGCTCACTCTTTTATTATTGTATTATAAGCAACCTTACATACACATAGATACTTCAAGTGATTTGAGGTTGATCCTTAGATAAACTTTACGCCAAGAGAACATGTACCATCTGTTTGGATAGCAAGTATGATCCAAGTTGTTTGGTAGAAGCAAGGATAGAAATAGAAGAGGGGCGCTTCGTGTCTAACATTGTTTTCATGAGTTTTTTAAAGTGGATACTTGAAACTATAAGACGTGACATTCCACCCTTGTATACTGCTCCTAGGACTTAGTCCCAATAAACTTTACCACTTTTTGGCTCACAGTACACTGTACAAAAATATGGTTCATCTAACGTTTCTCTGATAGTCTGCCAATTATAAGCAATACATGGCTGCTTGTTCGAAATATTGCTATGATAAATTCTCATCAAAATCAGAATAATTCATTAGTATGAAGAATATATGTATTATATTGTAAATTCACTTCAAAGTATTTACAGACTAGAAACAACTTAAAGTTAACAACCGATCTACAGTTTAATTATAAGCAATCCACCCTATCCATTTTCTTAGGAAAAAGAAAGGGCATACAATCAGCACGAAATGTTTCTTCCAAACGGGTTGCGTTCTTGTTGGTGGCAAAGTTAACATCTCAAAAGAGCTGTTACTATATATAATACTTAGCTTGAAAATTATCGAGTGTCATTCAACAGGACACAAGTTTATAGTTTTTCACGATGATAATGAGCAGTTCATCATTGTTGTTACGATCCATTATGTATGTGGGTTCATAACTTCGGTAAAAACTTGTAAATATACACTGTATAGAAGGTACCGGTATGAATTGTTTTTGTATGTATATTCGGTATCTAGATACATACAATAGCCATTACTCTTACCTCAAGTCCTCAAAAACTTTTGTCTTTAGGAGAATGATTATTGCATCGGTTTTCAAGTGATTTCCTCTTTATTACTAGTGCATGTCCTCGGCATATCTATAATGAATGTCCTCGCTGTGTGTATAGCAAACTTTCGCACCAGTAGTAAAAGAAGTGTTTATTAAAATATCACTTAGTTTCAGCAAACGCTGGGCTCTATGGCTACTCCTCTCACCACCTTCTCATAATTTTCCACTAATATAATAATTGTCTCTGATAATAATGAAGCTATGGAGGGTGTACTTTGAGGTTACTAAGTTGACATTTTTCCATAACCAACCAGCACAAAGAGACATAATCATGATAAGGCAGTTTCTCCTTTGTTAACCCTAATGCATACACACAACTTAGCTGAATTTGTTTGCATATAGATACCTGTAACTTAATGTACACTATAGAAAAAATAAGTAAGAGAGAGAGAGAGAGAGAAAAAGAAGCACCTGATACTGAAATTAGTAAGTGCGGCTACGGTAGGTGTGTATCAACGTCGCTTCAATGTCCACATTGACAAGTTGCTTGTTTCAAGCCAAGTGATAATGAGAAGAGTGAAGGAAGTGGCTCTTTGATTGACATTCACTCTTCACAATCCATCGGGGTATATACGTTATATAGAGGAGCAGAGTTCAGGTGTACGACACTTTCCATTTGTATTTACTACTGCATCAGCTTATTCTATAAACATATGTACGTTAACATTTTTCACTCAAACATACCTATATGGAATTAAGCTCAAAGTAATAACCGGGGACTAGTATATAGATAGAAGTGAGTGCTAATGAAAAGTATGAACCTTTAAACTTTTCATGGAATTAAATCCATTCAAATATTTCCTCTTTCATTACTTCGTCTATTATGCATACTTACTAACCTGAAATAATTATGCATTCACATGGCATATTCTCTCCTCGCCTCCACCTCTCCATAACTCCTGATCTTAATATTTAAAAAGATTCTTCAACTGCTTAGAAGCTACACTGAGATATTTGTTAACATATTTCCCCTTTTTCATGCCATTATAATTTACTTAGACTACATTTCTTATTTTACAACTTTAAAAAATTCTCGCAAGCTGTGGTCATTAGTATTGAATGAAAAAGAGTTGTCATCAAACATAGTTTTTGACATGTAAATCTTGTTGAAATGAGCAGTAGTGGTCAGGAAAAAGATAAACATAATACTTAATCATCACTTAAATTCCAAAATTGTCAAAATAGTCTCAATATAATTTTTAACTTGAAGCTCAATGCCATGTGGCAAGACAAAGGACAATGAAGTTTTTTTTACAGCACGATGCAAAAACATCTATGAAGTTGCCCCAACGAAAAAAGCTTGTGATGGATTCTGTGCTTTTATGGGAATATATTCGAATACCCGCTGATACGGCTGCATGCAATTTAATAAATTTTTGCAAAAATTTGCAAATTAATAAATATGAGTATGGCTATATACTCATTTACAATTCACATACACAACTTGAAATGTATAAGTATAAACTATCTGCAGATACTATAGTAAGTTTTACCATACACTTTTGTAACCTAAACAAGTATACTCGTAATTCGTTATCGCAGCATAGAAGTAGAAACACATAGTTTAAGGTAGTGACAGTGTAATATGACAACCTGCAAGTAAGCACAAGCTCATGCATATGAAAACTACAAACAATCATAAATATCATTTAGGAAGAGAGAGACAATGAAAAAAATACACACCCATATAAACGAATGCTGTCAAAATTTTCATACACTGGAAATTCCTCACAGAATTATCGATTAAGATATCTAATTTGGAGCTGACTCAAACTTGATTATCGATTGAGGTGTGTCCACTATAAAGATAGTCTATAAACTGCTATAGGTTTCCTTTATAGTTGGTCTATACCACGGTGTCGACGCATATACAGTATTCAATTATTTTCCAAGTCGCAATTCATTATTTGCGATAACATTATCCATATGAGCTCACTCCTGGCTTGTTTTTAGTCCTCCAAAGAGTGATCGACGCCATCATATCCATAAATTAAACTGCTATGGGTATCAAAGTACAAAGACATGATAGGTCTTGCATGTATTTCATCGATAGCCTACCAAGGAAGGTGTTATTCTTTTTACTATCTGTGTACGACAAAAAGAGATAACACATTTTAAATTAATAGTTAAAGAAAGGTTGTACCATGAAGTAGGTCAGCAATGACCTTGGTCTGCGAATCCAATTTTATCAATCATTATTACTAAAACAGAATACATAGTAATTTTACATTCTCAAGTTCACAGTCCAAGTGTAATTCTGAATTCAATTATACAGTAATAACTACATACAACAATCACTTTCTCATTATCAGACCAATGTGAATTATCCCTTCATTTGTAGATTTCATTTCTTTATACAGGTGTTTTACGAGTAATTAGGAAATTGTGTACAAATGTTTCCTTCTGTGGAAGGAAGTAGAAATATATTTTTATTTGTATGGATAGCATGATCAAATCTAATAATATATTCCTTGCATAAACAGAAGTATAAGTAAGGCAATGTAAACAGCCATAAAAAATATCATCATAAAACACTAACTGAAGAAAAAAAGCTTGTAGCAAAGCGCAGTATTTCATTTAGTATTTTATGACATCGGACCAAGGCACGTACATAAACTTGACTTATTGTAATAAAATACATAAATAGAGGCGTAATGATATTAAAAGTAAAAAATGTGATTATGTACTCACGGTTGCTTTTTCCATTAATGTGTACACTATATACGATAATAAATGGACAAGGTCCGAGGAAGGCTTAACACATTCAAGTCAGTATAGTGCATTGCTACACAAGAAGAGTTGAGAAGAGCAGGCAAGCGGAATGAACACAGAGGGGAATCAAAGCAGACATGATTTGCGTTTTGTTGAGGAAAACTCCCGTGAAATTTTATCCATACAACAACTAAATCATATATGAACAGGAGCTACCAACATCTCGGGACCTGACACACATGTACATACCTAAATGCTACATGTGGTTATCCATACATATTAAAATATACTTGAATTTGTGCAGTCGCAGTGGAGCAAACCAGTCAGTCCATAACTATACAAGAATAAGAAAAGAAAACCATCCATAATTCCAATTTATTTTCTTACTACCTCCGGACCCGTTCACGGTGAACAGATCCACATATGTACTTTCGAAATTACATACATAACAACATATTACTATAAGCTTCTTCAGCTTCATCTGCAGTAATCTTCAAGAATAAGAAAGGGCTATCTGACTATATCTATCGGACTTGAATCCTTCAAGAATGGCTCGAAATTGGCCTTTTTTGTCAAAACCTCCGGTCGTAACTATACATATTAGAGCGAGGATTCATAACCACAATAAACAATACTACTGTACATTAATAGATTCCGAGTTGATTCAAATACGGAGATCTTTATATAGTTGTGATGTGGTATAATAACGTCAAATTACCTTTGTGTTGTTTCAATACGGATCTCCCTCTTTTGTATCTCTTTTTTATTATTAGTTACGGTCATTCGGAATGAACTTGATAAAAAGAACGGGTACACAGGCAAGGGTTGCTTCTTCAATAGAAGTAAGAATACTTTTCTTGCACCATACATGAAATTATAAGTACACAGAAGCGTAGCGGTAATTGTTACTTTATAATAAATAAGTATCTAAAGCAATATGCAACCCAGCGCTATTCGTTCCCAAGCATTGATAGTATGTATATTTTATATGTATATGGACCTTGAGAAAGACGGTAAGAAGAAAACTATTACATTTTACGTTTTCATATATATTTGGACCTAGTGTAGCATCATTAATTAGACCGTCTGCTGGTCGCTGTAGGATGTCTATTCATATCCGATCAAAAAGGTATCTGTTAACCTCCAAAGCTCACAGTTCAAATATCCAGATCATTCTTGAGCGTCCGCTGCATTGTGACCTTTCATAATAAAATTGTAACCACATGTATTGGTTACATTTGCTTTGTGTATCCTCCGAAATGTGAAAACTTATACCTGGAGGGGGATGTAGTAGATATTTATATGTGTAGCGTACTCAAAAATGAGTGATTCATTTCCTGAAGGGAAAGGACGTGTGTGCTCATATGTACGTTGGAACTTGTTGTCTTCAATACTATTTTACGGGGTGGAGGATGAAACCCCCAAAAAAGCAACTTGATGACATGAAAAACAATGATGTAAGTTTAAATACAGAATATCAATATATAACCAACATTAAAAAGGAAGAAAAGTACAAGAAGTATCAATTTCCTAAATGACTATCACTATGGGTAAACGTTATGGACTAAAGAGTGCGGTTGGGTCATCAAACTGTTCTCAACAAGTATAAGAGATTGTGTAATTGTGTACGGGACATATTACATAAGATACAAAGGTGTAAACATAAGATAGATAAGCACTGAAATTCATAAGACCTTATGGTAAATTATGTAATGAACCCAAAAATGGAGAGTATCCAGAAGCTAATGAAAATAAAGGTTGCCTTTGCATACCAGACTTACTTAAGTTTGGGAAGTGAATACCTGTGTCTACCTGTTAGATATGAGTGTATTACGCCCATGTGTTGTTCCAACGTAGTACATTACTTGGAAAAAACTATCATATTTCCTACCAATAGCTAAATACTTCTTGAAACCTTTGTGGAAACATTTTTCGAGCTTCTGCAACTTCTTTTTACACAATAAAATGTCAATTGGCCAATCATGCGGAAAGTATCCTTTCCACCTCCGTCTTTCCATTGCATTATCATATTATAGTGTTTCCTCTGTGCGTATTGTATGTATGTATGTATACTATGTATAACATCAAGGACCTTACAGAAGCTATAAGTATCAACAATGCACTTGAGCTGGGACACTTATAATAGTAGTTGGATTTTTCAGTTGAAACTCATGTTTTGGAACAGAAGTTGATGACTTTCTGTTAAACCTGTACCTGTTTATAGGACGCAGTATGACATATGCAGATTGACCAAAATAACTTTTACTATGACCACATGTATGTAAAATGTTTCCACTGGAGTAGTTAACAGAAAACATGCTATTGAATGAGCTTGTGTATTGTAGTACTAAATACGAGAAAGGGGTGAATCTAATATGCAGAAGCTGGGTCGTTATCATCATTACAAACGTGTAAATATATATAGTGGCATGAATGGAGAGAAATACAGTTGAGTAATTCCACTCGATTGATGAGCACATTGTTGCTCTTTTCCACATAAACCCTTAATGAAACCCTAAATATTGTTCTGTGGCATGTCAGATTTTCCTTAAGGTAAGATGTCTGTAAGATATCGGTAACTGCAAAAGGGTTCACTACTTTAGCCACCTAATACAGATGCAGACCAGCAGTGTGCAGACT
>JAQGAK010000590.1:0-64847 GCA_034696945.1 Lipothrix lubbocki | reverse complement strand
CTATTTTATTTATTTTGTATCTATTTTATTTATTTTGTATCTATTTTATTTATTTTGTAGCTATTTTATTTATTTTGTAGCTATTTTATTTATTTTGCCCTTATTTTGTATTTATTGTGTAAATATTTATTTGAGTATAATTAACGCATTTAATTTATCTATTTTGATTGGCAGAAAAAGAAATCTACGAGTGGCATGATGCGTTCCTACAAGCAGTGCCTTGCGGGAGGATGACCTACGCGATTTACCAGGAACTCGTGCTAAAAGCGGTCTTCCGTAGAGGTCCGGAGCATGTTGAAATCAGCGGTGCTAAAGTAAAATTGGATGACATAAAATGTCTTTTAAGGTGCATTAATCTAATTTCTCTGGTTTTTTAACCGATTTCTATTACTTGACCTCCCATAGCTCATGCACCATTTGGACTTGGCCTTTAGGCAGTATGACATTAATGGTGATCACACTATTTCCTTTCGGGAATTCATAGTGGGCATGTCCATCTCGACGAAAGGAACGCTACCGGAAAGGATTACTTGGGCATTCTCACTCTACGATATTGATAAGGATGGGCTCATTACTTTTGAGGAAATGCATGAAATATTAATGGTAAGCTTCTAATCTCTTTACTAGATCATGCACCGTTCGGTATTATTATTTTAATATTCCCACATTAAGTTTTTATTTCTTGGAACTTTTGTTGTTGTTGTTGTAATATGTAAAAGCATCGTAAAATAATTCGTTTTAAAACTTGCTGGACAATTTATAAAATATAAAATGCAGTAAGAAAACTTGTTAAATTCCTGCAAAACTGGTTGAAGAAAATACAAGATTATTTTTTTAATCCTGCTGCTGAGAAAATATACTTAAAACTAGTTCAATCAAATAGTAAAATTTCTAAAACTAGTTAGATCTGAACATATAAATAAATAAAATTCTTATACAAAACCGGTTTGCAGCTCGTCGAAAAAGCATATGGGAACGCCAGGAGTAAGAAGGAGATGGAGAAATTTGTTCAGGCGATATTTACTTACTTGGATGCGGATCACAATGGCGTCATCTCCGTACAAGAATTTTTAGCTGGACTGAAATCACGACCAGAGATTTTTGAATTTTTTACCGGCACTTCCGATGTGCTGGCTGCTTTTAATATGAATGACCTCAAGGCAACCAAAAAATGAATGTACAAACAAACAAATGTAGAAAACAAGCTGCAGTTTTTAATCTAGTGGATTTCTAGTTTTTTTTTTAAATATCATACGGGATTTGTAATATTATGTAAGATAATTTTAAAGTAATTAGGACAATTATTTCACAATATCAAAATTCTTTATTAGTAGCAACGTTTCGGGACTTATCGAAGTATCTCAAGTATCGAAGTAACATACAGCACATACTCTTTTACAAAGCATTCTAATCAATAAAACATTTCGTCGAACAAAAATTGCATTCTTTAAAATTACGCACCGTCAAAAATGTAACATTTTTTTTAAATATATGTTTTTAATATAATGTAAGATAACACATGTGATTTTGTCCGTTTTAAGAGACACAAACATTATAGCTCATAATCATCTTTATGGTTAAAATTAAAATGTTAAAAACTAAGCTAATTTAATAATTGTATAACATTAGTGAATTGTGTACTGACAGTCGTAAGTCAAATACCATCGCGGTATCAGTGAAATAAAGTTTATTGCTCTCTCTCTCTCTTCAATTTCAATAATTCAATTTATTATTCAAGTCAATCCGACATATTGTACTATCTAATATGAATTTTTTCGTGGACACGCACTTAAAGGGTCTCGAGAAAACAACATAAATCAATAATATTTTGTCACCGTTACTATACAATTATGCATCCTTAGCTACCATTTAATTAACATTGCAATTAATAACTCGAAAAACGGCACCTACGATTTCCGTGAAATTTTTCATGAAGGTCCCTTGAATATTTGTGAGTACTTATGTACCTTACTGGAAATAAAATTGATCGGGACCAAAAAGTTGTTGCTTTTGCCACCAGCTTTCCGGCACTAAAAATGTTATTGAGGCTTTGAGACAATACCAAATTATTATTCTTTTAATAATAATTCAATTCAATTGTTCATGCTTTTACAAGCGTGTTATTCCGATTGATCCGTACAATAGCACTATTCTACTAATAATTTATTATTATCATTAACCAAACATATACCTTCAACGAATTCATTGATGCGCTCTTGTTTTTTTTACTTTTGAGGGCGCAAAGCAACTATACCTTTCAGCTTTTTTTGCTGTTATTTTTTATTCTTTCAAGCTATTTCCCATGTATATCATATCATCCAAGATAATGCAGATAATTCAAGCAACTATCAAGGCTTATTTTTTACAGCTTTTTTAGGTAGCTTTTGTTTAGGTAGCTTTTGTTATTGTTATTTATATTTCTCAAGCAACGCTATGTATATTGCAGCAGTGACGTAATCCTGACCTGACTCAAGCAAACAATATATGGAATGTAAAAATATGCCCTTACCTAAGTCCTATAATGATGAGCGTATTCGCATGATTTTTGCCCCACGTTTTCCCCTCGGAGCGTCGTGAGACAAAAACTGACCTTCAGGAGAGATCTGTTCGAATCCATTCCTGTTCTTGATTATACTGGACGACATTGGAGGAGCTCTCTAATGACTGATTTGCACTGTGTCAGCCGTGTCTAGAGTTGTATCTTACCTATATTTTTATATTGAAATAGTACTCCACAATATCGACAGTCAAGACCAAGAAGACTATTAAGTTCCTAATGTTAAAAGAATTTTATTCCTGTTTTGAAGCATTTTTCTTGAAGTTGTCTTAAGCTTCTTATAGCTGACTTAGGATTTTATTACATTCATATTTTTGTTGATAACTTATTTTCTTTCTTATTTGTTGTTCATATTTTTAATGTGCTGCATTTTTATTGTACTAAATTGCATTTAAAAAATATTTTGCTGTGTTAAATTGCATTTAAAAACTATTTTGTTGTGTTAAATTTTACATTTTTCCTTATTTTTTGCATGTTATTTTCTGTTATTCCTCCTTCATATTTTTCTTGTCCATCCTTTATTACATTAATTTACGTTTAAGATTTTTGTTGCGTTAAATTACATTTTATTCAGATTTTTCTTGTGCATAATTTATACCGTCCACGTTTGTCCGGCTACGCTCATTTAGTATGCACAATTGCATTGTAATAACATGTAATTTGAGTGTAATCGACAGGGAAATATTTAAAGTTTGATTTAACGAGGAAGCTCTCTTCAGTGTTGTTGTGGTGGAAAGTGTAATAACTTTGAAAGAAAAATTGCGAGTGTTTACTTTAAAGCTGGTTGAACATTAGAAAATGTTGTCTTGAAATAGATCAGAGCTCAAAGGACGGCACTTCGAACCTTTCAACATTTATTGCGTAAACATGATCCAGCTGTAATATTATATCATTTTGAAGTATACGATCCAAGTTTCAGCCTCATTGGATATTATTCCGTTGATTCTAAAAAGTTTTTATCTGTATAATAAGCTCTAAAAAGTATAACTTTTATAAATATATTTAGCGTTAGAGTTGTAGAAACAGGCGTCAACGCTTTTTATTGTCTCTACATGTCTGCCTCATTTGATTAAATATAAGTATATTTTCTCTCTGTCTATTTAACCAACAACAAGTCTCACGTTGTACCATATAACATCATCGCTCACTTTGCAAACTCCATTCATTCTTCCGCCGACGTTTGTTGTGCTAAAATATATTTTGGTTGTAATTTGTAATATCATTATTATTGGGACTTGTGAGGGAATTCATCGTCACCAAGCCTCTACTAATCCACTCATCCTTTCGGAATATCATTTAAGTAATATTATTCTTAATTATTCACATCGTGTGGTTGTGAATTTGTTGTGAAGTTTTGTGATAAATATTAAGGCGTGCGGTTGTAATTTTCATATAGTAAAGCCTTGATAAAATTTACAAGAACGTGTGTGGTCGTCGCTTGAGTGCGTCATTTTTGAGAAGTTTTTTTTAAACAAAAGAATATTTTAATAATTTATTAAATAATTAAGGAAATGGGCGGGGGGAAGAGCAAATTAACCACGAAAGCCATCTCCAGCTTGCAGGATGTCACTTATTTTTCTGGTAAACATTTTTGGAGCGTTTGTTCATGGAATTTGTCTTCTTCGTTATGCACGTGTTGCTGTTGTTTTTTGTTTTTGTATGTTAATTTATTACTTGGCAATTTTTTTTATGTTTCTTTTATTAGCAATTTAGTTTGTTTACTACCGGAATTGCTTTTTACAATTTTTACAACCAGATTGTCATTTCATATTATTTTTCCTGTAATATTGATTTTTTAATTCTGATATTTTTTTTTAATTAATAAAAATTTTACCTTAGTTTTTAAATTAATTATTTATTTTTACCATCAAGATTTTTATTAATAATTAATTTTTAGCAGAACATTTTTATTATTAATAACTGATTTTTACCATAATTTTAATGACAAATAACTGATGTAATAATTTATTACATTATTATTGCTGTTTTACGATGAAGTACAATGACAAATATTTTTCCCGTTACAGATCAGGAGATAAAAGAATGGTACAAGGCGTTCATTAAGGAGGTTCCTGATGGTCAAATGAACATTGATCAATTCCTTAACGTTTGGAGAGACCTTTTTATTAATAATAAGAAAAATCTTGCTGCTGATTCTTCCGAGGTCAGTGTTTCCACGATAATAATAGTGTAATTAGTATTATTAGTTTCTAATGGGCGAGACTATTATTTTTGTATTTGTCCATCAATAATTGTATTATCTTATTTGCCCTTTACAATGATTTCGCATTCATTGGCGCCTGTGGCAATGCAGTTTGTCGAGCTGCAGTGTAATGTTTCGTTATTATATAGTTTTTAAATTGTTTTCAGGATTGAAGTAAATTTTATCTGTAGTTGTGAATGATAAGAGATCAGACGGATTATTAAATTAATTATTGTAAAATTATTATTATTAGCTATTAGTGATCAGATCACATATTATTAAATTTAATTGCAGTTTTGAGGGAAGAATTTATTTTCATTTTCAAGGGAAGAATTTATTTTAATTTCTAAGGGAAGAATAATTAGCAGGTAAAAATAGAACCGGAAGAGTAACATGAAACCGGAAGAATAAAAATAAATAATCTATACACAATAAGCGGTGGGTCATTTTTATCGTGGAAATTGAGAGACAAGGAAGGGCCTCATGAGGATGACTAAAATAATAAGTGACTCATTAGAAAGGAACTAAATAGTCATAATATCATGAAGGTGTAATGCTTTGTTTATCATGCACATCTCGAGACTATATAGTCACAGATTTTGTTATTATGTAATACATGTACATACATTAAAGATCATCTGACGCATGTTATGTGTAATGCATTGAAGGATTGGTGGGTTCAAGTTTGTTTACAAATCAATCACTGTTGTATAGGTTGTGTAGGTTGTTTTTGCTAAAGTCGGAAGATACGTAGACATGGCTGGCTGTATGACGAGAAATTCTTGGAATTTAAAAATATTTTTGGTCTTCTACAAACAAATAGTAATAGATATGTATTGTGTAAAATAGCTGAAGCGTTCAAGCTTTTGTACAAACAAGTAGTATAAAGTGTGTAGGTATGCAAATAAATTATATGGGAATCATGTATAGGTATGTAAACATTAGCAAAGGACCGGGATTTTATCACGAGAATGTCAACAAGACTAGTATTGCAGTTTGCAGTGGCGGAGGATCGTTTAGCTGATCATTTCCGGTGCGGAGAAACTTTGCGATCTGTTAAGAAACTTTCGAGTCCTTGAAATAAAAATGAAATACAATAAAATACGTTGGAAATTCATGGTGACTCACGTCTACAAATCTAACGTCTACTACTCACTTTTGTAACAAACAGGTGTTTTAAACAAACTAATAAATCATTCACACTTGAGCAAAGTGTATAGTTGATGAGGGTCTCACAAAAAAGGTGTAGGTTTCAAATTAAATTATATACAACAGCCTAGAAAAAATATTCTCTCGTGGAATATCAAAGCTGTCAAGTGCTGTTTGTTTTGTACTTCCATATAATATAATGTTTTACATAAACATTACTGTTAGGTATTGCCGACGGGGACCTCGAATCGAATGTGGCACATGTGTTGCCGATATCCTTAATCTTTAAACTCAACTATACTTAACTCAACTATAACTGTTTTATGTGTTATGTTTCCGAATGACTGCCGATACTCTGTAGTTGAATTAATAGGGCGTTATGCATTTACTGTTTAATTTCAAGTATTAATCAATATTTGCCTTGTACACCCATACCTTTTGTATATAGTTGAGGAGCTACGGCAAGGAGGTTTTCCGACTGATTGACAGAAACGGTGATGGCTACATCGACTTTCGGGAGTTCCTCATCAACGTTTCCATCGAGACTCGAGGCACCTTGGAGCAGAAACTGGAACACGTTTTTGGGTTGTACGATCTTGATCAGAATGGCTACGTAACCAAACCGGAAATGCTGGAGTTTGTTAAAGTATGTGGGTTGGAATAACTATGCAAGTTTTAAATGGTCCTTAAATTTTATAGATCCATCGTGGATTTTGGTAGTTCTTTCTCCAATATTTTGCCAATCCCAGTGAAACATAACTAGAATAGAATATTTATGACAATATGGACACAAAAAGAAAAACGAAATAGTTATTTTATTCAAAGTATTAATAATTTTCATTTATAGTGGAATATCTTTTGAAATTTAAATTATTTATTCAAAATAGATGGTGAACCGAGCCGTTGATTTTGGGAAGCAATTTGAAGATCAAGATCCGGAAGACTTGGCAGAGAGATTAGCTAACACTATTTTTTGGAAGCTTGATCGCAACAAGGACGGCAAATTGACGATGTTCGAATTCATTTCCGGAATCAAGTCTAATCAGAGCCTTGTGGATTATTTTCTGGGCGTGAATCTAAATGGTGTTCGAAATATTCAGTGCGAAAAGAAGTAATATCGTCCTATGGTTCAGCTTTCAAATATTTTGATTTCACATGGAAAAGCAACTAAACTATAACTATTTTGTATGAATTTGTGCAACTTATCGGATAAAAGTATATGAACAGTATTACCCGAGTGATGTTAATGATATTTAAATGAATAGTCTTTTAGTGATATTTAATATAAATTTATTTAAATATTATTAATATACACTAATTAATCAAGTATATTGATAATATTTATATAAATTAAAATACTGATATTTAAATAGAATATCTTCTTAATTATGATGTAGTATAGGGAATTTTAGTATTTTATTAGTGATTTAATTAGGGAATTTCAGTGTAACGCATTTCAGCGTATAGAATATTGTAAATGCTATTTAAACATCCTCGCCAGCTGCAAATTAGATTATATAGATGATTAAAGATTATAGTGGTCGATCTGGCGAAAGATCTTCTGGCTGGGTGAAATAAAGTAGTGAGAGTTTTTAATATGTAAAAATAATGTATTTTATTACATGCTTCTCTCTATCTCCCATACATTGTCGCATAGCCGTATCATCAATATTATTTATATTAATATTAACAATAGTTTACAATCAATATTCAATTCTCTTTCCTACACGGTAATGTTTTTACATGGTAATAGCATTTGAATATGTATACTTATACATTATAATAGTAATACATGGTACATTAACATCTGCTAAACAAGGCTTTATTGGGTGTATTTATTACTCACAAAACACACGCACTACATGACTGAAAGGTATAGTTTTTCCTGTGGGGGGATTACAGTGCACAACGTTACAAATGACACAATCAACTTGACATTTACATTAATATTATAAGCATTGCAAAATACTACGAACAACAATAATTTTTACATTTAAATGTTCTCTCCTTTTACTTCTTCTTGCAGATTCCTTTAATAGATAAAGTAGTTTAGTAATTTACATAGGTAAATGTAAAATTTTTGTATGTTACGCCTTGTAATTTTGGAAAGGTGTTTTAATTTAAAAATTCTATAATATACCGCCTATGCTGAACCTATGAAGACCATTTGCTTTATAGCAATATTATTTAATGTGAAAATTCTAAAATGCAGATTTTCTGTAATGAAAACCCCTGCCGTACAAATAGTTACAAATGCGCTTTTTTAATGTATAGCACAGTAATATAATAAAATTCCCGAAATTTTTCAAAATTTAAAGTGAAATACTTTTGTCTTGTATATAGCGGATTTCGATTGAAAGTTTTAATTTTTGTCTTAAGCTTATTACGCCACAACATAGAAACTATTATATAGCGTTCTTACTGCAAAATTTATTCTAATTTGTATTTCGAATAAAATGAGTCAGTAAATATTAAAAATATTCAAGTTTAGAATATAAGGACTGTAATAATTGTTTTTGTCAGCGAAGCTTCAACTGTTGCTCCAACTTTTGCTTGCCAATTTTTTTATAAATCTGATTTTCTAATAGTGACTTTTCATAATTTGTCGATAGTTTAACAATCTTATTTTTGGATCTTTTTGTGATTCAAATTGTAATTGATTTTGTATATCAAACATTTTCAGACCTAGTTCTTCTCTCCGCATATTGTACAGCAGGTTGAAAGGCTGGCCTGTCCATGTTTGTTGTATGGTTTTTTGTGGTCAAAAGCTAAATATAATTATTTATAATTGCTTGATATCAAGTACAAACAGTGATTCAAATAAGGTTTGAGTGGTGTTATTAAAACGGGGGAAAAGATTAGAAATGGAAATTGTAAAGTAGAGACATGATCTTTAGACTTTGGCTTTTAAGGATTTAAGTCTATAATAAACATCCACCCTCCATTTTACTACCTACATTTGTCTGTGTATAAAGAGTCTATATATAGAGAATGAATTGATAATGTGCATATACAAACAAAGTCACAACAACAAACGTCTACACAAGTTTACAAGGACGGTACAACAAACGCCTAGGTATTATTATATTTAATTTTTTTTTACAATTTATTTGGTTGCCAGCTGTATTCATCAATGTTTTCCGCATTTGTATCCCTAAAATTTACGTAATCTACTAATGTCTAATAATATTAATTCATTTGCAAATAATGGTAGTAGCATGCTCTTTGAATAATAATTGGACGACTACAATGCTCATTCACATAATTATTATTTGTAAGTAATTTGACAATGATTACTACTTTAGCACAATTGTTCTTAATCATAATGTAAATGCACACAATATAAATACAAGTTATGCCAGTTTTTTTCCAAATCTCAATTATTTTTTTAATTGATTGGGCTTTATAATGCCCCCGAAAGTTCTTTAAAGGTATGTACATGTAATAAGCAAAGAGCTTTCCTCGTCGCGTAAATGTTCCTAAACAACTTATAAGTATATAAATACGTATAGATAGGAATATGTATATATGTATAAGATGATTCAAAGTATATACTTACATATGCGATGTAAAAAAATCACTGTTTACGTAATATTTAACTAACCCTCGAAACACCAGAAGCAATAACCTCCGTCGATTAAAATTCGCATCACAGAGCTGCAATTTTGTGTATTTCTGCGAGAGCTTTTTTTTAATTTTTCAATGTCTCTATTATCTGTATCATTACGAATGGCTGTTATTTCTACTGCAGGTCATTTTTAATTCGCTGAGTTGTCTACCAGCTATAGTAACTAATTGAGTATAGTTATTAGCTTGTTTACTATTTATTAGGTAGCTTATTTGTTATGAGCTATAGTCTATTCGTTATTACCTTGTCACTAGCTATTATAGCAACGACATTTATTCCATTTAGTCATTTATCAAGTGGTTAATCAAAGCTTGCAGAATCGATGAAGCTCAGGTGTGCGTTGATCGAAAGGTTATTCCTACTAATGTTAATTGGTGGTCAATAATGGTGTTATTACTGTTCAAATTTAAAGCTAAAATCTCCTGCAGGATTAACGCTCTTCTCCGTGAAATTGTGGTAGAGCAAATAAGTTTTGTTATTATTAGCACCATATTCCAAGCAACAAATTAAGCAAAAAATGAGTGTATTGTGTATTAAGGGATGAAGGAACAGAAATTATGAACTTGAGTGATCTATACTAAACTCAATCTGCATCTAATGTAGATTGTGTAGTCTAATGGAGATAGTGATCACTGTTATACAAAAACAAATATGTGGTACTGAAGATATTAAATTGAAATAATTGTTTTAAACTGAAGGTTATAATATCCAGTGAGTTGAGATAGGCAATATGTAAAATTCCAGTATCTAAAGAGGTTATAGAGGTGTGGAGGTTTGTGTGTATATGCGGAAAATGTAAACATGGAACTATGTACACAAGTATACTCGTACTTATTATTACTGTTAAAGTAGTACAAGTAATAACTTTAACTTATGTCTTGTCACATCCTATACAAACACTACGACAACATCAAACATGGATACAGCTTAAAGATTTGACAAATCTCTCTGACTGTCTAACCGACTATGATCTTTGAAATGCAGTTGGTACGACGAACGAACAATATAAGTATATAGTATTTATATCGTTTTCATATATAAAAGATTGAAACTTGCACGAGAGTAGCACTTGCAGCAAGTCCATAATATTATATGCTTACATTAAATTTACAGTATAACAGTTAAGTATGGAGTTATTTCCTTGAATAGGCAGCAATTAAGTAATACACACTACAACTACAAATTTATGGATTTGCCTGCCATTTGCAGGCAAATTCCATGAATTTTTAAAATGTTGATCATCATGTTCGACGCTTGAATATTCCTTTTACATGCTCGTACGTGGTAATGTAAGTATTTTTAAAGAAATAAAAACAACAACAACAAGACTACACATGACTGAGAGTGAGACACTGTACCATATTTACTAACAATTAAACAATAATTATATACGTTCATAATTATATATATAATATATAGTATTTATAGAATAATGCGCTAATAACATTTACGTAGAATATAGTATTTATATGTTGCATGTTATTACAAAAAGGCTTATTATTTATTTCTTCATCGTACTACAAGTATAATATAAGTAGTGTTACTACAAATTATTGTTTCATGCGATAGTTAAAATATCTTAATTTTCTTTTCACTTCGTACACAGAGATAACAATGATAACAGAAAAAGATGTTCATGCATTCACAACACAATCACAAAAGGTACATTCTATACATGCATACCGACAACAGCTACATTATATTTATGTTTACATTTGTAAATTTTATTATTAATATATTTTTCTGTACTACATATAACTGCTGAATTTAATGCATCGAACCAGGATTTTTACAAGTGTGTTAACATTTTTTAAACGTCTCCTTGCGCATAAGCTGTCACTATGCCGAGAGACTTGGACAACACTAATTTTCTAACCAAGTACTTATACACTGATTATTTTAACCCAGTAATTACCTATTGATTATTTAACCAAGTGTGGTATAATTTTCCTGGGGAACTCTACCATCCAAAAACACTCATTCGCCACATCAAAGATCTTGCCAAATTTAAATATGGACTCAATTTCATGACGGTCGTATAATATAGATACTCGTAGTTTACACGATAAAAACAATAATTAGTTTATATCCTCCCTTTGCTTATACAATTCACAAAAATGCAAGTAGCTGCCATGTAGGGCTTCCTTATACATTATTATAAGTATATTAAATAGTACCTTCAGCATAACACGTTGTTACGCTAGCTAGCTGCGTAATATAATAAAGATTTCCCTAGCACTAAAGTTTTATATCTTTATCTTGCCAACAGCAATAGAGTACAACATTCATTCCACTTTTGGTAAACATATTCTTGAATATTTGTCCATATATTTTAGGAGATAGTTTTAGCTGTCTTTAATATAAAGTTTAGTTGCCTACAGGCCTTTTAGCTAACAAAGTCGGTCCTTCCTCGCAGAAACTGTAACCTATTTTTTTAATTTATGTATATTAAATGTGGTGATAAGACATTTTTAACAATGTTTATCCTTAGCCGGCGAGCTGTTCTCTAGAACAGTGTGCACACGACTTGACTTAGTCATTCACAATTCAGTCCAAATACCCAACAACATGTTAAAACTCTTTCCTTTTCACTTTTTTTCACTATATTTTAAATCCATCATCTAAGAAACCTTTCCATTAATTGAATTTTTCCATATTCATCATTTTCAGTAGTCATTTTAGTAACTGCATTATAAACCTATAGAGTAACTATAACTAATGCGGGAGAATTGTTTTGTCACAGAGTGACCATTCGTGCATAGATTTCGTTCCGACATATATTGAAAAAAAAAACAGATACTTTAAAAATACGAGCGATGTTAGAAGGAGAGGTACACACACACACACACGCTTTAAGCATCGAATTCTAAGCACGAAAAAACATTGGAGAAGTCTATACTTCTGTTGTGTGCTATTTGACAAAAATGTATACGCCTGCCTTTGTAACTTGTTTTTGGTTAACTTACACTGTATTCATGTTACGCCATCGCAAAAAATGAGAATAGCTTGTGATAACGTTAGAAAATATAACTTAAATGATAAAAATGTCTCTGTTTATCATGAGTTTGAAAATACTACTGAGATAGGGAAATTTTCAAAAAAAATCTCTAGTCGATTGTGTTGTTTTTAAAGACAAGAAATACATATGTTAACATTATAATTTTTAGGTTTTATGTCTAAACCTACGAATTAGGATTTACACAATATAAATAGCTGTTGCAAGGGTTAGCTTGCAAATTTTACATCCAACCACAATGGATAAGCCATATAATAGTAAAACTTTGCTTACATTACGTAATAAAATAAGCTGACAAAAATAAGACCAACAGTAAAACACGATGACTTTCTGTACGTCTGAAAATACTTTTGAAACTCTGAAAAGCAATATTTCATCGAAAATAGGAGGAGACACGTTCTGTCAAAAACAATGATTTTTTGTTTGGATTCTCACAAATGTAAAACTAACAATATAACACCGAAGGTCAAAAGTTTCACGGTTGAATGTATTATACAATAATACAAGTTAAAAGTTCTTTTTAATTATATTAACATATGCGTATAGTCTATTACTTATTAAGTGATTCAAACTTAGTCTATTGGATAACACAGCAGCCTTTCTTCTTCTTCTGAATGACGACGAGCTCGACTTCACCTGGGTTTGCAGCATGGGCAACTACTCCTTTCTGCACTTCCACAGATCCACTTCCTCCAGCGCCATTCGGAGCTGATCCATTTGCACCTTTGCCTTTTGGCGAGGCCTAAAATTTAATTTCATTAATTAAAAGTTTACTTAATAAAAATCAAATTAAAGATTTTTAAAAATTATTTAAATATTTTTTTTCGGATTAGTTATTATAATCAAACTTACGTTTAACGCATTAGTGTAGGAAACTGAATTCATAGTCTCATTGACACTGGGACTTTTGCTCCGAAGAGTTTCATCATTAATGGGCTTGCCTTCCTTGATCAATTCTACGATTTGATCCGCCTCTTTACTCAGGTCACCATCAGGTCGGAAAGGATTGTCCCACCCACTTTCGGTGCTGCAACATAAAAAAAGTTTCAGTCAGTTAGGATAGTCAACATTGAGTTTGTCATGTCGAAATTCTAACAACTTCTCGCAAAATGGGGAAAGTTAGTCAAAATTACACTTGACATATGACAACAAATATAAGTTTGCCACATCATGTAATATCATAATAACATAATAAGTAACATTATAAGTTTACTACACAAAATGTTCACCGAAACTAAAGTAAT
The DNA here is from genome assembly GCA_034696945.1 of Lipothrix lubbocki. Taxonomy (NCBI): domain Eukaryota; kingdom Metazoa; phylum Arthropoda; class Collembola; order Symphypleona; family Sminthuridae; genus Lipothrix; species Lipothrix lubbocki. The sequence continues at coordinate 51,050 of JAQGAK010000590.1, read as the reverse complement.
AACTAGGAAAGCAACTCCGTGGGGATCCCGTGGGAATTAGGCTGGCAATGGGAAGATGGTGTTCTATATAATAACAACTTATGGGCACTATGGGCAGTACCACACTATACTATACTAGAAGTGTAAACAACATTAGAAATGAATGAGATGATCTCCATTATCAGCCCTTATAAAATCAAAGGAACTCATTTTCAGGAAATAATCACATCAAATCTAAGCCGATGATATAACTTTCACTTCAGATTTGAGGGTTTGAGAGTGCAATAGGAAAAATCGTCTGCTCCAGCGAATAGCAATAAATAAAAATCTCACGTTGACCCAACTGCTTCTTATGCCCACACATAGGTACATAAATACGCTCTCATGATGTTTTTCAGTGCTGACGTGACATTTTGAACAACTTGGTTGTGATCTTAAATGACACTGCAACAATTAAATGACAACAATAATCTTGTTGTAATCATCAGGTCGCGATATGTAGAATATAACAGAGGTTCTTTAAACAACGAAGTCCTTCATAAACAGGCCCTACATCATAAACAAGTCGCTCAATATAATAAAGAATTTCCTCCATACATTTCCCGTGTGGGATTAAACAAATAAAACGTAGGACTACATAAATATCGAACAACTGCTTATATTGGTGTTGATAGGCAATATCCTCATGAGCAAGAAGTCATATGTACATACATTACTGCCACTCATACTGACGAGAGTTTCCATAATACGTACTGTGCATACGCATATCCCCAATCGCTTTTATTGCTCTTAAACCACCAAAACCAAAAACCAAAAAGAAAGAAAATCCAACCTTCAGCCTTCAAGACGTTTATCTTCACGAAACACATTTCGTAGACTGAAGAAGGTCAAATCAAATAAACTATATAGTCCAAAGTCTGGAAACCATTCGAGTAAATGTAGTTTCTACAAACAATCCTCCACCCTTAATACCTTTTAGCACACATACACACAAATTCCTTCCAATAAAGCACGGCATTATGTGCGGATTAACAGCAAATCCGCAAACTTACCCAGCTCAATAGCTGTGAGCTGAAAAGTTTTTACTCATTCTGACTGTTTTTGACATATTTATGGCAACTCGGCTCGGCAGCATTTGCAAGGAGGCGAGTGATTCCCTAAACATTTCTAGGTTAAACTTAATCCTTGGCAATGCCATATGAATCAACATTACCAAAATACATAATATAGTACGACATCCTAACAGCTTGTGTACTATTTAACAGTCATGTTTACATGCCTCCCAACCATCCGAACCGCTTCAAGTCTTTTTTCCAATCCACTATATAATTTTCTAATAATAATAAATTTCAGGTAGCCTTGTGTTCGCTCTCTAAAAGCGAACGAACACATCACTGTAAAGTAGAAAGTATATGATAACTATACAAATCATCATTTACCGTTTCAATATTCATGTTTATTAATCGTGTCTACGCTAAACGACAAAGTACAACATGAACCGCGATGATACGATCTAATTTACTAATATCACAAAATCTCATCGTAAAATCTATTCTACTAATTATTACTGCTTGTATGATGAGGATACGCCATTGGTGATCAAATCCGGTAGTAGTTCCATACCTTTATCATTACAATACATACACGCATGCAATTATTTAAATCAACTCTGCGAGCGCTGCGAAATGAGGATCGTGAGAGGAACTTGACTACTTGACGGAGATCAAAACATCGAAAGAAACCTAACAAATAAAAAGCCTGGAGCAACCCTCGCGTTGCCTTAACATCCGCATGTGGAAGATACTTTCAAACATCTTCGGAAGCCACAAATCGACGCAGAACAATAGTGATGCCGGCTCTATACCGGAGACAGTCACGATTTATCGACGGAACTCCGAATCCACTCAGAGATTAAAAACAGTCACCATGGTGAATTGCGGGGGTGGGATGAAATTTATGCGTAGTTGGAGGTATACAACAGGATAAATAATTTCATCGACTCTCCCGCAGTAACCCTCAAGTCCATAAATACTTCAGGAGTCTATCTAAACTTATATACACTCGATTCCTGGAAGATCCACTATCTCAGAACACGGAGATTCGTGAGAAATCTAGAAACATACAGATAGATGCGAAATACAGGGATCGATCGAAGCATAATCCAGAAACTCATGTCGGCATCACTATAGATTAAAAGAAGAGGAAGCTATAATTTCAGGGGTATAAAGAGCTTATAATAATTCAAAAATGACAAAAAAAATCATTTTTGTTGTCATTGAGACTCAGAATTGCAAATCCACAATCTGCTATTCCTCCAGGGATCAGCAGTTTCTGTATCTAGAAATGCAGTTTTGCTATCAAAAATACAATAAAAGTATCTCTGACATGATTAATCGGACCACATGGGGCTATGGCAAGTATATTTATTTATATTACGTACACCGGTTTTTTATATTTATTTCAAGTACGCCGATTTTATACACGAGAACATTATGACATCTGACCATTTCGTTTCATCAGATGTCAACCGGAGTAATTTGAGTTGACGTGTGACAATTCGTCAGATATCACTGACATAATCCCCAAAAGAATCGATATCCTTAAGTACTATAAGAAGTAAACACTGAGAAGAATAGAAAATCACGATAAAACGGAGTGAAAATACAGAAGAGTGATCAATCTCTCCACAATAACGAAATCTCTGGATGTCAGATTCATTGCGGAGAAGGGAGAAAAAACCTTGAAGAAGATTTGGCAGTATTACAATATAAACAATAATAGACTTGCAATGTTTCCCCAAAGGTCATACACTATACAGAACGGAGTTTTGTATAGAAGTAAAGTATGCCAGACACGAATTGGGGTTTGGGAGAGATGAGAATTGAAGAATTAGGACATAACTGATTGTATCTTTTAGTTTACAAGAACGACAGATGGCTTAAAACCGTCGTCAATTTTGCAATTAATTCCTTCTGCCTACTTATATTATACATACTTTCTTCTTCCCTTCTGTCTGCAGATGTTCGGTTGACAGATTAGTGGAGATCTAATGAACACGACAGAGCACTTCTTTCATCTCGATGTTCCCAGTCATTGCGGCAAGCAATGCAGCGGACAACGGGTGGAGCTGATGGGAATCGGGATAAACGCATGAAAATGCGGATCTAAATTTAATCCTGAATTTTTGTTAAATATACTTTTTTGCTTCTCTATTTTAATCTTATTTGATTTAACTTCATCATCAGTAATAAATTACAATTTTTTTTGCAAATAATGAAATCATGTTTAAATTTTGATGATTTCTTTCGTTAGTCCAAAATTTACAATAGCTTCTTCTTCCTCATAGTCAGTTTGGACAGTTTGAACGTTCTGATAAAACTTCAAGAGTCATAACAAGAATAAATCGAGTTCTCTCGTCTTGCTCGACAGGTCTTGTTATCAAAAACCAGTGTGATGTCATACTTAATCTCTGTCAGCTGTACACAAGTTTCCGGCGCGGAGTTCTTAAGACATGTCGGGATTTCCCTTCACACCATCCACACCTTAATAAAAGAATGACTGATCGGATAATAGGTTTGCCGATTTTGTGGTCGATTACGACGTTGCCATAGTAACGCGTATTACAGCTTATAATACTTATATTGTAGGCTTTCATATACAACACTATGTATTCTTATGGACACGTGTACTTTATAATAGCATTATTATCAGGTTTTCCACATTATCAAGCTTTGCCATTGAACTGCATATCGAACAAACGTTATCAATAAAGTGGGAAGCGCGCTTCGCTGAATCTGTATAATATTATCACTGACATCAAGTTTCTCAGATTCTGGGGGAAATGGAAACAGGAGGAGAGGAAAGAGTTGGAATTCTGAACTATCTGTAAAACTCGGTAGTATTAAAATATAATACAAATCTAGATATCCGCGGCAGTGGAAATACAAAAGGACTATCATCGTCGTGGGAGGTTGGAAAATACATACACAGATATGATGTATATGGAGATACATATATGTACAACAAGTATGGAATAGAAATTACAAACGTGCCACGGCCACGGACGACAACTGAACTGCCCTTAAGGAAAATTAAAACGTGAACGAGTCTGTACGCTGTACGCAGCAATCATGTTAAACATGGAGATGCTAATAGAACTTTTAAAGGAACACCAACGTGGAGTGATATAAAATCCGGAACGAGAAAATAATGTAACGTCTAATAAAATTTAATAACCATATGGAGCTAAATGCTCAAACATCTAAATGCTCAACACAAAGTTAAGATAATAAGTTGTGCAAATTACACTTGACTTTCGTTGTATAGTGGTGTAGGTACGCTTAGTGGATAAAAAATACAGGTACGGTTCTTCACAATTCACAAGAATTTCTCATCTACATATTCATTTATACCATTAGGCCGATTCTCTCCTTCCATGTGGATGCATCGATGGAGATGGAATGAGTCACAGTAATCTACGCTATGGAATATTTGCATAATTACCTCACTTTAAATAAAAAACATTAACACTACACGTTCCCTGCGACATGTCAAAATACACGAATGCGGGTTATGAATTTAGCATATCAATATACCTAATCTTTGCCAGTCTCCAACTTTTCTACATTTTATTCTCCATTTGTTCTTAGATTTGTGCTATGAAGATTGTTTATAAAATGTTGTTGGTTTTTATGAATTTGGCGTCAAAAAAATTCAACATAATATAGCAATAGTTCATTAACCAATTAATTAATGAGTACAAAGACAGGATACATATAGAAATAACATAAAATTTTACAAAATAAAAAAATGACGTTTAAAAATTAAATCAAATTGTAGTATAAACTAATATTGTTACGAACTCAAATGAAAATTTTAGCACATAAGTTTTGAAAAATATTTTATAATAATAGAAAAATCAGTTTACTACTAACTTCGTAAACCTTCGGCTGGTCGATTCCAGTTCTTGCCGTGGAACTTTAATCACGTAGTAAAGGATCCCACCATGTGAAATAGACATACTCGGCATTATATATTTCAGTTTACCCGAAAAAAAATCACCTTTCAGTTATTGATCAACAACAAAAGCACCAATGTTGCTAATACTATATAACATTGTAATGTAATACTGGCAATTCGTATTGGTAATTATAAGTATGTAACTAAAGCATTATCAACATGTAGGTAGTATTCCAAGTTTACTACACTGCAGACTCATGAGTCTCGTCTCACGCTGTTACGAACGAGACAAGCATTTCAGATGATTCAAGTAAAAATTCGCACTGAAGACAACTTGATTTATGACACACTTAGAACGGATTTATTGACGGGAAATTCCTCATGCCTTGTCTTCCGATATGATCTTCCAAATGAACACGGGGCTTGAATTTACTAATACGTATATCTAATACTTATATATACTCAATTGGTTAGACGATTTCCATGTAGACACGTACACTTGTATAATATATTTAAAGATATGCTCATTTAACCGATATAGAAAAAAGTCACAGGCACACATTGTAAAATCGATATACACAAACAATTGTATCTTTTTTGCTTTTGTTTTCCCGTAGACTGTACCCGTTCCAATAATGAGACACACGACGATATGTTAAATATGTAATATAAGTCTGTAATGTGTGTTTATAGGCAGCACGTATAATAGTAGTGGGAATAAGTAAGACAAGAATAGAATTTCAGTGGGCTAACAACATAGCACCAAGTAAATGGTCTTGAGAGCTGAGACTTCCCAAGACGACGAATTGAATGGGATGCATAGGGTTGTTGCAGAAGGAGGCAATTTTGGTTTTGGCCAGCTTCATAATTGTTATTCCTGAACAAAAACTAGTTTTTTTTCATTTAGTTCATATCCTGCTTAGTCCCTGGATGTTTTGTATAATAGTCTAAGTAGTAGTATAGTTCAGGATAATAGTTCACGATTACAATGGCACACTCTTATGTGCTCTTATATGGATTTCCTTCAGGAATTATTTCGATTTTAGTATGGGAAACATACATAACAGCGGGGCAGAATGTACGGGAGACTGTCAATTATTCCTTGATGAATACACGGCTATCCCTAACACACGAGTAACTAAATTATAGTAGTTTTGGAGAACACCAACCACCAACAACAGAAGGAAAATCTTCCGGTGATGATAATAGGTCTGCTGTCATGCCCATTTATGGACGTAATATAATTATTTAGTATCAATCTTCCGCAAAACGACGGAATACTGATCGCATACACTGAACCACACAGATCACAGCAAGGAACTGAAAAAGCTTCCTTAAACAGTGTCGAACTCTTGAACGTATCTAAATACCTTTAAACATACTATACATATACTATACATACTATACTATGCATACAATGTTTGACATTACTTCAATACCTTTGAAACGTTTCTAAACACCTTCGAAGCGTGCCTTAATACCTTTAGAACATACCTAAACACCTTTAGAACAAATCTACATACCTTTAGAATATATCTACATACCTTTAGAACATACCTACATACCTTTTTAACATACCTAAACACCTTTAGAACAAACCTACATACCTTTAGAATATATCTACATACCTTTAGAACATATCTAAATACCTTCAAAACATAGTTGATTGCGATTAGACGTACTCAAAAACCTTTATAAACATACCCGTACACCTTTGAAGATACTTGAACACCTATAAACAACCCAGTAATGAATGTACTAAATGGAAATCAAATCCAAACTTTTGTTTCATCACCACAAGCATCCCTTATAAACACATAATATAGAAACATAATAGAAATAATGGAAACCTCTAATAGCACGGTACGCTATACAATAAATGCGTAATCAAATTCGATTATCCTTGACTTTCAGGGAATGAATACCGACTTTTAATATCATTATGTAGTGATTATTTTCGATTCTTCTTTCATAAGTGAAGAGCCATCATCATCATTAACAATGTATATCCACACCTTCAATTCAAATCTTACATGCTGCCAAACTCCTTCTACGCTCATGTTAGTTCTCATTCTCTCTGCCCTTAACCGAAAATCCTCAAGCCTTAAATATATGTATAATATCGACCCGCTAGAGATCACAATGTGACTATTCCATTCATAAACGCTCTACTTATTATACTTGTAATAAAGTTTCTGGAGAGCCGGGACCACAATAGAAAGAACAAAGATGGACTGCGTAGTAGAGGATTGACTGCTACTAGATATTTAACAAAATGTGAATAAAAGGTAATAAATACTGGGTATAGGGTAACACATTTGAGAATGTATACGTACTTGGAATAAATCGTACTGAGAATATACAACGTAACAAATACTGCGCATGAGATAATAAATATTGGGTGCATTTACAAGATAACGTATCTATATATCTCTGTATGCATATAAGCTAAACCCTTAATGCTGTAATAATTATAATTAATTCAAAATGTCATGGCCAAAGGAAGCTAATCTAATCATATAGTGCCAATATTGTAGCTTATTCTTCTTCCCTCGTGCTCATTGACATTTCCACAAAGGTAATCACGCCAGTGTTCCCGGATTCCCACTATGTATAACCTCCTATAATTATTTATTTCATCTACCAAAAGTATCATAAATACATAATGTGGCCTTAATCAAAGCACATAAAAATATAGACGTCGCATTAAAAAGGATGCACATGATCATTATTGATGCATCCAAAGATCTTAACGAGCGATTCTAAAAGGATTTTCTTTATAGGAATTTTCTTTACATGAATTTGTCTTTATAAGAAGGTTTTACTATAAGGAAAAATGTATGTATAAAAGATCCTTGTAAAAGTAGAGGAGGTACCGCTACCAGACAAAAAAAACTTGAGATCAAAATTAACCCTTGCTAACACTCCTGTACTATTCATTCCTACAATAATCCAAAGAGCTTCGGAGGCAAAACGAACTTCAGCCCATAGGCGTGTTAATAGGCTTTTCATTCACAAAAGAGGACAACACTCACCGAGAAAAACACTCACAGAGAAAAGTTTGGATGATCGATTTTCTCTAAAAAAAGCTTTAATCGTAAGTAGCCAAAATCCCCTTTAACCCCCGAATTTACAGTTGATACCTTCATAAGTAATACCTACTGCACCTGATTCAGCCTCCACGACACCAACTATTCTATAGAAAAGAGCGAAAAGTCAACAATTTATCTTTCAATACTCTTGAGAAACTATTTTCCTGCAAAATTGCTAGTCTATAGTACTAGAAGTGCTTTTGTATTTACTGCCAAGGCTATTATACACAGTATAATGCATACTTTCTCTATAAAACCAATCGCATGTCATATTTCTCTATCTTGAACGCATTTGCAGACAAAAAAATTCTGAAATAATAATAAACTGTTTGCAGAGTGGGAGAGAGAGAGCGAGAGAAAGAGGAGAAAAAAGAGAAGAGATTGTAACTTTACTAGAGAAGAACTGAAACTTCCTCGGAGGATCGTTTCCCAATTTATATTCTATTGACAGAAATGACTAGAAAAAGTAACAACTCTATATTACATGAGATATGAAAGTCAACTTTTGTTTTGTTTCCCGTAGAAACTATCTTTTCAGCTACTATTTGAACAACCAAACCAGCTCCAACCCAGCAAGGGTGGATCAACTGGAAGTGCGCAAAGTAGCAAACAGAATATAATACTATACACCACTACACAAATAAAATTTCCGGTGAGAGAGCCGGAACTTCCACGATCGATATTTTGGCAAATAGTCTTTCTCTCTCACTCTCAAAACTATATAATAACTGAGATCGTGTTGATATTCAACTTATGCTATAACTTCCATGAATGTTTTTATGTCTCAACTTCTAATAATAATAATTGTTTTAACTTCCATTACAAAAACAAAGCAAATCACATTATTTGTCTTCCCTTGAATTTGTCTGGCCTCCTTCTTGTAATTATTAACAAAACTTTCACTACCACTTTGGATTAATTGGCAGGTACACACGCTCCTACATTATTTTGAATAGACAAGCTAACTAACTAACGATAAGCTGCTGGCACTAATAAAATCGTCCTAATTAATTTTCTCCACTAAATGTATTTCATTAAATTTCCGCCATTAAAACTTTCCATTAAATCCTGCTCCATACATTTCCAAATGTATGGCCATTACTAGTATGTCGAACATCCTCTCATCAATAATGTCAAGGATAGAGACATTAAACTTAGATTTTATTACCCGATCGCAGTTCAAAGCAAAAAGTGCATTCAGGTTTTGGGTTACGGAACTTTTGGCCCGAATACTATTAAATCACATGGATCTCTAAAATTAGCTCCTGATGCAATAAGGCTCCATAATTACATTTAATCTACACTTTGAAGATGACGACGTCCCTCGAAAATCTACTTAACACTCACATAAACCACCACAAACTTGTCATTGCAAGGGGATAATTAAATTCAGGTCCGAGCGCTGAAACGTGGAACGCACTGCTAATAACTAAACATATTACTAAAACTATACTCCAATATTGTCTATAAGGATAAATACTTTTCCCAAGAGATAAAAAATCAACTCTCAAAATCCCTTTTCTGAATTCTTGCCAGACACCGGAGAAGGAATTTCACTGCTTTTTTATGCTGTGCAGGTGTGATTCAGTGATGACAACGGCTTTTTACAATTCCCACAAGAACAACAAATAGAAAGCGTACTGCGGAATCGTGCTTACTGCATTTTTCAATTTCCGACAAAAATAATTTTCTAATTTGTGACTGAATAATTTTCTAATTCTTGGAAATTACTGAATAATTCTCCGATTTTCACAAATCACCGAATAATTTTCAAATTCTCACAAATGACAGAGTAATTTTGTATTTCTATACGAAAATAATCTTCAACAATTTAAGGACGAAGATTATTTCCAAGACAAGATTACTGAATAATTATTGCAGACACCGCAGAAGATTTTCTTTTTTATGACAGTCGGACGGCCTACCGACTCCGATTACACCGCCGAATTACGACACTATAGTACTCCTAAGGAAGATACGCCGCTCCTTATGTACGAGAAAAATGCGTGGGCGCGTCTTGTGATTCCTTGTTGATAGTAGCGATACCGGGAAATTGCACGACGGAGCTGACACTTATCATATTTAAATTTTAAAAAGAGGGAAAGATGAAAAAGTATCCGTTTCGACACACACACAATCGCCGTTCGTCTAGTTTTCTCCAGGTCTAAACATTCCGTAATAGTACGGCTATTCCTTTTTACAGCTTTTATCGTAAGACATTCGGGAGTTGCGTGTCGTATCTGCCTAAACGTAAAATTCTTTTTTCGTATACTTTCCCCGTATCCTTATATAAGTATAGATATACCTACAATCCTAAATTCCTAGTCCTGGTGCGACAGAGAGATATAAGTACACTGGCCCGGTAAACTGCCATATATAGATGCATAAAACGATGTGTTCACCCCAACAAGGCTTTGACTGCGAGTAGAGGAACATTTATGTAAACACATCAAGTCAGTATCATAGCCGTAACCCGTAACATTATGTACATGTCTGTATGCTCTCCTGCATTTCCCTGGTAAAGTTGCAAACGCCTCGGCAGCTCACTGCACAATTCAAAATACACACACATACCTATATCACGTTATAGATGGTATGTGTGTATACCACGAAACTGCTGTTGTAATATTATCGAGAGAGTGTACTGGTGGTGTGTATAGGTGAAGGAAAGTAAGAGTTGGACGGAAATGGCTGAGGCATGTCTATTGAGTTGCGTTTCTCGGAGCGCATGTCTGCCCTTTCTTTATATATTTTTTGCACACGACGAGTCGTTTCGTTGGCGGACGTATGGAACCATTTGCAGTGAATTCACAATATATTTTGCCTGTTTTCTCACTCTGGATGTGGATTCTCTCTCTCTCTCTTTCTATCTCTGTCTCTTTCCCTCCCGCCCTAGCACACAAATTCATTTAGGTATGCATCTAACCTTCCCCCATTTAAAATTAAGACATTGTAGGTATACGTAGTGACATTGACAGTGCAACTCTTTCTTTCGCATCTTCCTGCACACACTCCAACTTTGCCGAAAATTCCGTGGGAGCAGCCTCTGCACCAGCAGAAGAAGAAAACAGGACTATGGCCTACTGTCAACATATATTACGGCTCTACTATATGACTATACAAAGGAATGAGCATCACGGATGCTGCATGATAAGTACCACGAGCGCTGTAGTGTTATGTATGATTGAAATTCTAAATCTTTCATACCCTTTTACCAAATCATTCTAAAACTACTTTGGTGAACAAAATTTAATTTAATTAAAACCAAAATAATTCAACGAAATTAAAGCCATTTTAATCATTTTACTTCAACCGTAAAATAGTTATATGTATCAGGATAATTAAACACTACAATCTATAGTATTTACATTTATTATTAGCATAACCGATTATTAGGATGATTTTACAAAACTGGCATCTCTTATTATAAAACTCTAATGCTTCATGGAATCACCGAACACAAGGCCTCTAATTGTTGTTGATGTCATCCCGAGTCCTTAGGCCTGAGAGCTTCATAAAAGAAAGCTAATGACAAGACACATTAGATAGGCTAATGAAACTATAATGGTGTTTGTAGTACCATCAGAAGCAGCAACAACAACAACGAAGTCTATGACGTTAGAAATAGAAGCAAAGGTTTTTACATGTATGTAGTAGCTCTTCACTTCCTGTCACCAACTCCACGATAGCCTACCACTACTGAATACTGGGGAACTTGAAGCCCGAACCTGTCATTATTTAGTATGTCATTATTTGTTTATACAAATCTACATATAATATAAGTAGGTAAATACACTTTTATACAGTCGATCATTGCAACCGCCCATTATTAGCTATTTTCCCTATAGTACAAGTGACAATCTCGTGAAAGCAATATATTTCCCCCTTCGTCCTTGCCTTACTTTCGCGTATCCTTGTTTTTAATCTACACCAGTCACTTAAGAGTTGACTATCAAATAGTAATTTATACGAACGTACCACCGCGGCAGTTTATATGAGAGGGAAATGGGTAAATAAAAGCAAATCGGGAGGAATGACGTCGTTCTTTACCTATGAGTGGGGTTGAACTATTAAACCCAAATATTTTACTACCTAGGTATTTGTATATAAACAAGTGCAAGCGGTACACCCGACTTGTTTCCTGATCAAGAAACATAAACTTGCGGAACGGAAATTTTTCCTGTGAAAACCCATTTAAATTATAGTGTCTTATTAGTATGGAGTATACATGTACATGCTTCATATATGTTTTTAAATATTATAGTTACTGGAGCTTCTATGCTTTTATATATACGTAGATATACTTCAGCTATACACTTTCATATATGAGCTACTGGAACGAAAACCATTAATACAAGAAAATTAAACCAAAACCACCCAGAAACGGAGGACTCATACGCCTTGTGTTATACTTAATACAGTGGAACAAAAACACATGTAAACATTTTTACTATTGCAGATACCTGAAGGGAAAGTTTTTCTCTAGATTTATGCCTCCTTTCCATCCACATGTGTGATGATATATCCGTATCCACGCCCAAAAACTTGATTCTACATGGAGTTGTGTACAGTTTCGGTTTTTGTGCGCCCCAAATCTCCGATCTAATTGACTTTTGTCATACTAAAAGTAGGTTTTTCACAGAGGAACCCCAAGTTTCCCGACAAACATCGACAAAAATGTATACTGAACTACATTCAAACTGAAGGTGACTAATACAATGCACGAAAGGTCAAAGGAATTGTCACTGTACGGAATACCTAAATATAAGCTAATATCATCCATAAAGGCCAGCATGCCTTTTCAACGGAATCGCACTCATTTCACGGAAGTGATAAGCTTATAATTAATCTTGAACATCATGCTTCGTTAAATAATTGGTCGGAGTTTAAATTTAAGTTTTTAGAGATACTATAGGACGGTCAAAATTGTAACCGATACTTTCTGCATTTGGTACTTGTTTTTCGTGCCCCAAAACTGTAAAATAAATAATAATAACACGGCCTGGCAAAAATAATGTTGAGAATGCAAATAAATAATACACGAATACTAATAATTCAGAATATAATTCAAATTCCCTCTACAATTGCAATTTTTGGGAGATTCCAAACTTTCCTTGCCCACGCCTCTCGCGATATTTTGGCATACAGGAACTTACTAAATGTAGGAGCTCAATTCAATTCCATGAGTACCCTAAAATACGGTTGGGTTACTCGGTAGCTTTCAAAATTTTACCTACTAAAAACGAGAAGATTGCGCGAACAAGCACAAGTCTCTACAGGTTTACTGCCAAAACTTATACCGCCACTCTCTGATGATCTTGCCTTTCTCCTATTTATTTATTTATTTATATATTATTGAACCTAAAGTATCAGACAGTAGCTCATAGTGAAGTTCTCACTTTCTCAGTAAACTTCTCTCATTCTCATCGTCAGTGAAGCTATATTTCCCCTGGTGAATGCCTTTCTGGAGTTAGAAAACTTTTCCGAGACTGTGTGGTACAACCTCAACAACTAGATAAATATAGGTTGGCACGTTTGTACACATCCAGCAAAACTTACAAGAAGTGACGACGGCGCCTCTTGAAAGTATAATTTGACTTATAGCAACTTCAGAACGTGGCGAGCCGAAGACAAAACAGGATTTTGAAATATATTTACGGAGTCATTTATAAGTAAATAAATATATGGACCATATACAGATACCTAGCAGACATACAAACATAATTACTTGAACATAGGAGGTTGTAGAGTGGTAGTAGTACATGGACATGGAGAACATAGACGTCGACTGAATTAAAATTTCCTTCGTTCCTTCTTTATCGGCCGAATATGGTAATCAACTTAGAAGGAAGCGATAATAGTATAATAACATAACGCACAGCCGTGTAAAGTAAAAATACTGAGTCGTAGTAATACGCTCACCAAAGGAACCGAGTTCTTTAAGAATTATTATATCACCTTAAGAGGGTCAATGCGAGTTTTATCACGAACCTTTTTGAAGCATTTGATACCGAAACCACGCAATTCACCTTCAGTGTACTTACATAAAAGATGTACTCACAAAAAATGTAAGAGGATTAGAACTGAGGCGTCTTCCTGAAGACCTACCAATACCTCATCAATACTTCATGTGTACCAAAAAGCTCCGGCGAGGTTATAAAACCCTTGAATTCATATTTATTATACTAACATACCCACCTAATTCAAGCAATGTCTGAAGCGATTGAACCTTTTCTCTTTACTAGGAAAATTTAATCACGGAGCACATGGAGTTTTCCTTCCTCACTACACAGCGAGCTGTGAGTTCAAAATCTATTGAAAATAGAAGAAGCACTAAAATTTGCACTTAAATTTAATATAATTTACGTCCTGGGCCTCCTTCGAACGAACGATTTTTACCATCGGATGTTGTTTCCACTTACACTGTAGGAATATACATACAGCATAAAATCTAATAAGTTTATCAAAGGCGAACTACTTGAAACTTGAATAGTAGATGCTCAACGTTGCTGAGGACAACTCACAATGTCATGACAACAGATTCGATTTTTACGACGAAGACATTCCATTAAGGAAGGGAGAACGGAGAAGCTCCGACTTTTTACATGGAGGAACTCCAAGCTTATGGAGATGCTCAAAAATCGTAATATAATTTAAAATACATATGAAATGAGCTATTTACCTCATCTGTCTGTTGTACGCAGGAGGTGTTCGATCAACAGCGTTCGGACTGCCCGGTAGCGTCATGTTGCTCAAATCGAAGTCGACTATATCTGACTCAGGTGAGCTGACGGCCAAAGGTTTTTCGGACTCGAAAAAGGTCACTCGCACACGTGATGGCGGTCTTGACCCTCCAGTTGAGCCCCTGGAAATTAAAAAAAATTATACCAATCAGTAAATTGAAAGACAATTATATGTATGCTCATCACTTTTAAACAAATTTTTATTATGAATATTCATCGACTGCCCACTAAATTAATTAAAATCCTCACACAACCTGCCTTTAGTAAACAAATCCAAAACCAACGTTATATTTAGTAAACAAATCTACACTGACTGACATGAAGATCAACAGGAGAGGTGACACACTGACGAATGAGAGAGAGATAACTTTATATACTTAAAATGAATAATTATAAAAATAAAGTTGATGTCATTTACCAAAGCAATGCAAATCGCTTGTCCTTGTTAGGCCTGCAAACAAACCTATTATGCTTAATGGGCTTGCTGGCGTAGTGTCCCATCTTATGATATGATTATATATGTTTGACAGATTAACCCTTTACAAATTGATCTTGTTTTGCGAAATCCCACACTCAATTCTCTACACTCAGTCCCAATTTTAAAGACTTTTAATCTCCGTCCTCCTTGTCCCTTACTCATGGCTTGACTGCAGCACGCTAAATAAAATCTGTACATGCTCATCTAAACTCACATGGCTGGCATTTTACGTCGTACTCTCGGTCAAGTCAAGACGGTAGAAGATGCAATTTCCCTGCAGACGTTCCATCCTACGTATATACTTCCGACTATCATTGCATATATGTGTTCCTGTGTGCAAGGCACATTTAACATGTATACCAGTCCTGCTATCATTCCTCTCAACGTGGCAACGTTCCTGCATTAAGCACCAGAAAGTTCTGTAGAGATATCCCGCAAGCACATAATCCTCAACTGCGTCTTAAAATGTGCGTCTGTTTGTTTACACCGGATTTGCGGGGTTTTGACGTATCCTGAAGTTTTAAACATGAATTTGGCAACTTGTGGGCAATAGCTAAAATAATTTTCCATGTGCTAAAAAAACGAGTGTCACAAATAGAAAAGCGTGCATTCAAGTTTACCAAAATGTATTCATTTATCGTTAAAGCTATATAAACTCGGAGGTCCGTATTTTTACACGGCCAAGCCGACAATAACGTTAAGAAAGTTTGTATCCCGACACGGTCGTAAAAATAAAAAGTACATAATAATGATTACACACTGACTTCCTGAAATGAATAATAATTAAAGTTGCCTAAATATAAACCTTTTGTGCTTCATAAAACACTTCAGTTATACTAACTTTTTTCAATAAGAAAGTTTTTTATACATACATAAAAACATTTTCTATATGAACATTGTTTCATCATGAAAATTAGCATGTGTGAGAGCTGCATAATTCCAGTAAATGCACCAGCCAGTGGTAAATAAAGTTTAAATTAAAAAAATATTGAGCTCCTGGCAGTTCTTTCGCTGTTTCTGTATACACAACAAATGAAACGAAGGTTGTGGAATCATTTGGAACCCGTCGATTCCCGCCCACAGAACGTAAACTTCTTGTTTACTTGAATGGTGACGATTTTTACGAGATTTCTATGTGCTTCTGTGTTATTTTTCCCTGTCGGGTCCATTAGTTTAGTAAAAGTTGACATTTGGAAGTGGCACGCCAACTAAGCATAAAACCTTGAAATACTTGCATGATGATTACATCATTTGCTGTGTGGCTATTATGTTATCGCTGGGAAGCATTCATTGACTTTGGGAATGCACACGGCTCTGTGTAGTCGGTAACAGAAATAATCACTACTTCAGACACAGATGGAATAATTAGCAAGTTTTTCTTTATACACTTCCTCCAGTTTGAAATAAGTTGCATCAAGACTTGTTTCTCTGCACACAATGACGTAATAGTCTTTCTTTAGCTCCGTATTTTTAGCTGTGATTACAAATTTTATACAAAATATTTTAAAAATACAGCCTAACTTAAACATGGGCTATGGTTATTATGGCTATGTTATTTATGTACAATATTGCCAATTAATGCGGAATAAGTTGAGTATTAAATAAACAGAATAAATTAACATTGAATAAACAATTAAATTAGATTCAGTTTACTTAATATTAACTATGCTGAACTAAATATAAGAGTTAGTTTATATTCAAAAATTAAATAAACCGAATCAAATTACTATTTACTAGATTCGGTTTACTTACTATTAAATAAACTGAGTCAAATATGGGATGCAATTTATTTAAAAAGAAAATAAACATAATCAACTATGAGATTTAATTTAATGAAAAATCAAGTAAACTGAATCGTGAAGTAAACAGCGATTGAACTGAATAAAAGTTGTACACTAAATGGAGGAAGTGTGTGAAGTCATGTGAGGAATCACAACATGTCAGAGAATTGACAAGGAAAGGCAAATTTCTATGAATAATTTTGAGGGAAATGCATGATTGGAATCTTGTCATACATATATATTTTGCCTTTCAGAATAAATGTATTTATGGTAAAGAGCCAAAGATAAGGATGTTTTATTGGCATTGCCAACAGGAAAAATCAAACAAGCCTTGACTGTGTGTAAAGTATATAAAAAGTATATACATAGGTAGTTATAGTATTATAAAGGACTATATACTTCCATCAAGTATATATTGCAAATGTCAGATATCATATCATGATAGCATGCACTATGTGGGATAAGTAATTTTGAGGAAACTGTTCCGTGACCTACTTCGGTTCATTTTAATGTCAGTAGTATGTGAGTAATAAAGTGTTCAGCTTCACCAGTTTCATCTGGATGTGTGTTACTACTAGGTCAGAAGGTTTTCGGTCTGTTTCTTTTCAACACCAAACTGTCGCTGTCCTGTCATACTCACTCTGTAGATGGAGGAGCTGATATGTAAATTCATTATGTACAGTTTTCCTACGAGTGTTGCGGTCATTGTCAGCTCTTTCACTATCTTGCACACTCACTTGCATTTCCACATGTCATTTTGCATATCTTTATCACTTTAATTTATTTTATTCTTGCAAATTTTTCATCTAAATTAGTAATTAATTCACAATTTCATTCTTGCAAAATTTTTATTTAAATTAGCAATTAAATACAAAATTAGGAACTTACAATTTCATTTTTGCAAAATGTTTGTCTAAATTCGTAATTAATGTACAATTTTATTCTTGGGAAATTTTTATCTAAATTGGTAATTAATTTGTCAATTTTATTGCGGAATAAATTATTACAGATATAATCAAAGGATTGCAGACTGAAGTGTTAAAATGCTTCTCTAAACAACAAACGCTTCTTCTTATGGAATTTATTACCCTCGAAGTAATTTAATTTATTGTTTCCACAGCATCTTCTAAAGGACCGAATCAATCGAAAAAATTGTGTGTCGACTTCAGTAATTTTACTTTTTATCTTTTATACTCAGCAATTTCTTTAACAGTTGAATGTACGAACATGATGGAATGTAACGAGGGAAATGACCAATGACCAGCTCCAACGAATTCACACAGCAACAATCAGTCAATAATTTATGTCCCATGTCTGAGAATGGCACACCTTCTTATTATTATTGCTTTTGCTATATGCCCTTAACACTTTATAAGCGAGACATACTTACAACACAGTTAACAGGCACTTCTTTTCATCATTTCCCAGCCGTCAATTTATTGTAATACATAAGATACAAGTATGAGGAATTTCATTAATAAATCCCACCATTACAATGCAAATTAATTGAATGACTATCATAACCGCAGCAGAGCCCTTTCCACTATCCTCTTTAGAACAACCTGAAAATTATACTGTTTGATGATGATACTGTTTAGCTTCGCACATAAATCTTTTACCTCTTTCAATGATCCAACACTATATACTACTGTTTTTTTCTATTTGCCGACAAAAATGGGTTGGGACACTGAATTTGACTCCACAAACATAATATAACATTATCCGTCGTTCATATAATAATAATGTATAGTATAGCCAACCAAGTATAATTAACAAGTATGTGTAGCCAACCAATATAGTTAACCAAAGTACATATGTGTAGCCCACCAAGTATAGTTAACTAAAGTATGTATATCCAACCAAGTATAGCTAAGTTGCTACAAATTTTATGTCCCTTTCGATGATGTCGACACGTCGTTAAAACTCTGAAATGCAGGGATACAACTATATACTTAATGGGGGATTGTGTTTTTTTAAAGATTCTCATATGTTTTCATGGCGGCCTTTAATGATGAACATAAAAAATATAAGGCTACATGCTTATGTAAATACAAACTGTCGCATGGAATATAATAACCTGATGCACGTTCGGCTTTATTAACCTTATTTGCATGTAAAGTTGTATGTATTTTGTATTTATTTAGTTTCAAGTGCATATCTATATTCAAGTGTATATTATACTCTCAAGTATGATTATATGTACTTCTATTTACATTTGTATATTTTCAAGTATGTATTCTGTATGCTGTGTACTGTACAAGTATATATTCATACCTGCAGTATGCATTGTGTGTGTACTTCTTAATAGTTGTGTCAAAGCTGGAGTGCATATATATGTACTTGGTCTAATCGTAACATAACAAGTATGCACTATCATCTTTAATTATTTTGCGACATCTCATCTCGCAGACTGCGGGATAATTCACATAATTATACTCACAAGCATACTCGCGAACTCACTTGTTGTTACTTTTCGCATCGCAGTTATCGCTAAAGTTAACACATTTATTTGCACTATTATCTATTTTTTGCTTCAATAATTCCAGAAGAGCTCTTTCAAAGCTTATTTGATGTACTAAAATATAATATTTCAATACATCAAATAAGTTTGATCAGCTTCATTATTTTCTTTTCACTAATTTTATTACTTGGAATACAGAGAATGTTCAATTTAGAATGATGTAATTTTTATACAGTTAAGCTCTACTAATAACAGAAACGTAATAACTAAAAATTAGAGCTTTTATTTTGTCCTACATATATGGGACACACAAGATATAGTAGAATTATATATAAAAGTATGTACACGTTTATCAAAGTATAGGAGGTTTGCTATTATTAAACTAATATTTAGATCCTGCATGATCCATCACCACCGCCCTTCCGTTCAGTTATTATTTCTTTTGAAGGTTATTCTAGTTATATAGTAGTATAGTATACTGCGTCATTAGAGACTGGAATTATTTCACGGATCAGATGCAGCTTTCTTCCGGAAAGGTTGCAATAATATGTATATTGCATTGTATGTAACTATGTATATTTACTGGTGAAGGCAAACATCTCACACGACATCGCTCGGGAAGTGCCTGAATCCATAAATTAATATTGTTCACATTGAGGCAATCAACCACACCGATATCCGGAGTTCCAGAAGACAAAGGCAAGCTCAGTGGGTATTCATTGATTTAATTAGCTGTTTATTAATCTAACGAAAGAATTAATTTAGCGAATGAGTATTAATAGCGACATAATAAGTATTATTATTGTTATCGACATGGTACAACTCCAGCTTTCTTCCCCCCCTTATTACACCTGAATCCAATATTATGTTTATTTAATCTCATCGTTCATTTAATAATTGTATACTCCCGTTAATTAAACGTTAATTAAACGTAGCAAAGGAATAGCGACACAAAATATCATGGTGGGAATTTATTTTAATTAATACATCCAAAATTAATTTAATATTTCAGGAGATTGTATCGTCGGTTTATTTCCTTTTCAGCTATTGCCAAAATTTAATTAAATGCCGGGTGAATTGTCTGATTTAATTTAATTGTTTTTTTGTCGGTGTGTTGGAAATGTGTCATGAAGACCAACGAAAATATTGAGAATAATTGAGAGCTTGTATCATGAAAATGTGACTTCACACCTTTTGTAAACTTCCTGCCTTTTCCACGACAAACGCCAAGAATAAAGAATCTTCAGAAGACTTTAAAGTAAACAAAACTGTATTTATTTATTGTCCAGTTTTATTTCGGAAACGCGCCCATTCAAATGCATGGTGCTATATTGCTTCATTGTTGATGACGGCGTTCGGAGTGAAGCCATACAATATCTACCGTGACACTTACTACAATAAGGAAATTGCCGCCATAAAATTTCGACAGACGACAACATGAATAGTTACATTGTTGCTCCTGATTTAGACCTGAATGTAAAAAGTAAATGTGTAAAAGCTTGGATGAAGAAATGACTACCGAAAAAGATTTCGAAGCCTACAAAACTACATAGGCTTATTACAGAGCTTGAACAATAAATCAGGATCATAGGAAATCAGCCGTCGCTTCCATTCAAGCAAAGTAAATATCACTGTATTTATATACAGAAGTAATATATTTGTATGAATTGTAGGTCAAAAACGTGGCGACCACAATACCTTACGCATGGTTATTATACTTACATGGAGATAATAAAAATAATGACAAAAATAGGAAAAATTCACATACAAAACCATATGGCTCGAATTATTGAACTTACATGCTCTTCAATGCTATTTTCTGGCATTATTGTGTTATTGTAGGCATCCTTTTTCCATATATTTATGCATCATATGTTCATTCTTTTATGCATCGTTTCTCCCTTTTCCCCTATTATAACAGCATGAATAAGCAGGAAAGAGCGGGATTTAAATATTTTAAATAAATGGAAAATAAAAGAGGTTTTGTGTAAAAGTACAAACGATTGCGGACAAAACCTTCAGAATTTTTTTTTTACATTTCAATTTTTTTTTACCTATCGACAACAATCGTCGGGCTGGGGTGAAAATGTTCACCTATTTCCATTCAACTTTCAACTTTGGTCGTTGGGTTTCCCAAGTACAGTAACCACCGGTTTATTCTCCAATTTCCCTCAAATAAAATATCATGGCGGGTCTATAACACAGTAGAGTTTCAATTTCACTCGCCTCCTTTATAGATCGATAATCACTTGATGACACACGCGATGTGTGAGTTTGCTTTTTTTGCTTCACGCGAAATGTGAAATATGTGTCTTTTCACAATACAGTGAATATAGCGGAATAATAAATTACTAAAAATCAAGCACAGAATAATAAACTCTGTTGAACAGATCTGGATTTTTACGCACAGTAATCCACTGATTTTCTCCAGATCCAACCTCACACTACACTTATATACATATAATAAATCTCACTATAAATGTTTACATCTTCCAAGGACAGCACAGCCGTATAAAAGAAATTCCTCCGCAGCAGGTAAAAACACTGACAGAAATATTAATCCCTTCTGTCACTATGCACTTATTTATGAGTTGTTCCTTTTAACAGCTCATAAATCATTGAATTCAAATAGCACTGTGAACACGAAATCAATAACGCTAGTAAGTATTGTAAAACCGTTGTATGTACAGTCAAGTGTCTTCATGAATGATTTCGTACAACTCTTGAATGTATTTCTAGAATCCATGAGATTTCAGAGCTAGACAAACTTTTCGGAAATATTGCTAGGAATCCAAACCATAGATTTCGACAAATTTAATCTAATTTTAATTTAAGATATCAACTTGATTTCTGTCATTGCAACTTGTAAGCTCAAGTCTTATAAAGTTAAATCGTTTGACTTGGATTAAGATTGGAAACACGAACTGCTGTTGAATTGAATACCGCTGATCGCACAAAATCACAAAACTTGTTACACAGATTTGAATGTATACCTGTCTGAGTAATACAGGAACTGCAATAATAATTTGAAGACAGTGTAATATAAGGGAATGCAGTTACTTTACTATAGATGCTCGCCCAACAAGTGCACAATCTTTTACATCACATATCTGTATATGTGTGTATTACTGAATGTAACTTGTGTGTGTGTGTTATAACAGTTTGGATGAGGCTCTGCCGAGACACGAACACCAACGTGAGTCGCGAATGGTAAAAAAAAGTGGGTCAACTTTCAATTTCACTCATTCACTTGATTCTGAATAAAGTATCGTTAGATTAGGTTGGGGGCCTTTTATGCACATTGAGAAAGAGAGGCAGACTGGAAGGAAAGCACATGGTGCTGGCACTACAACAGATATGGCAACTGGTGTGACAACTCGGACTTTTGATTATCTTTTCCGCCAACAGCTCCACAACAACGCTCGTTTTCTTTTATTGATGTGGTGATAATGTTACAATACATACTTACACCACAGAGACTAGTAGTACAATATATTATATATAGAAGTATAGTATACTAGTATAGTATGGAAGTATAGGATACTAGTATAGTATGGAAGTATAGCATACTAGTATAGTATGGAAGTATAGTATACTAGTATAGTATGGAAGTACAGTATACTATGTATAGTATGGAAGTATAGTATAGTATAATAATGTATGGATATTATTATACTACAACAAGCATGTATAAGTATATGTACATACACTTAACAATGCAAAAACATGTCAAATTAAGTAATTCTGTGAGGACAACTAACTGTTGGAAAACTTCCTCCTGGCTGTTCATTTCACATTCACATCACTTGCAGTTCACATCTCGCTTTAAAATTTAATGTCAAGAAAATGTAGTAAATTCACTGTCTATCCCTTTTTCTCACTAGGCCCTATGTATCTTCTATTGGTTACTGGGTTTATATTATTTCTATTCTTTCTCTTCCTGTTGTATAACTATTGTTGTTTTACTCCTTATTAAGTAAGAGCATCGCCAGCAATTAAATATGGTAACCTGACGTTTGCAGCGTTTGCCACGAATGAATAATTACCAACACCAGACAACGACAACAAAAATAAATCACAAGTTCAATCTAAACTTGATGGTGTTGGTTTTGGTGTTGGTCTGCCCAACCCACGTTAAATTTCACAATAAATTATTGAATTAAAATACTCAAAGAAATTACACACGATTTAGAATAAATTTTCACAAAAAGGCACAGAAATTATTTAGAAATTTGGTAAATTCAAATTCACGAAAACCTGATTGATAAATAACTAAAAACATGAACTCTTGAAGACAAAAATATTTTTAATTGATAAATTAAATCTGTAACTCAATGATTTTAGTAGATATCTAGAGACGGATTTCGAGTGTGTGGTGCGTGGAGTGAGCGATATAGTATTAATGTGAAATGCAGAGCGGAGGAAAAGAAAATTCTGTGGCCAGCGACAAGAGGAGTGGAAAGAAAGCCCGAGGAAATCAGGCAGTGTGTGTACCAGAAGCCAAGTCTCAGATAATAATGGGATGTGATGCAATGTGTGATGTGTACAGAAAACAGGACTGAGAGCTCGTGGAAGAGTTCCCGATATTCCGTCCTTCATCAAAAGGAAGGGCTTGTTGTACCTAGGAAACCCGCGAGTTGACTCGGAGTTGACTCCAACCAGATTTAATCCTCTGGCTGAACCATGTCTTTTTTATTTCTCTTATTAGTCCTTGACTTCTTCTTTTCTCGTTTCTATTTTATTATTTCTGTCTCTTTTTACTTCTAGGATTTGTCAATCCACTTTGTTATTATGAAATTCCCCTTTCTAACTGTTAGCTACTTTTTTTCCTACAATATTACATGCTACTCTCTATATTAAATATTTAATTAGTTCTAAATATTTCATTCGGTTTTCTAAATTGTAAATAATGCAAATTACCAATAGTAAATTTGATTTCCTAACTATTCAATACATTTTAAAGATAAAATTCTTGATTTTATCAGTAAAATTTGAGATTGAACGTATTAAATATGACATTTTCACGATAAAATGGTTGTGACGAGGTCCCAACTACGAAAATGTTTATATTTGTCAACTAACAAAAATTGCGAGAGTTCGAAAAAAGCCCTGGCGGCACCTTGCAATAATTTGGAGATAGTTGCGGCCCTGTTGAGATCACTACTAACAGCACTTTCCCAATGTATTCCGAACTGGAAACTCTGTAATTGAACATGCCCTGCGCTTATAAACGTATATAATTATATTATGTCTGCTAGAGTCTCCTGCTCAAAAGACAGTTACATCAGCCCAGCTGGTCCAAATTGAACACTTTAGAGACCTGCGGACTGCTCTGTTTTTGTCAGCCTTCCTTTCCCTCACAATCTCTCGCTCTTCTCTCTTTCTCGTCTCACTCTCTCTCTCTCTCTCTTTGTGCAAATAATGACGACAGGAATTTAAAAACGCCGAGAAACAGATATTTCCCGTAATTTTATTCCCAACTCTTAAAAACTTTTTTGCGGCGCAAGCTTTATTTTATATTTGACGATACTTTGAATCCCAATTCCGACGATACTTTGGTACTTTTGGTAGAGAATTCCAATTTTGACGATACTTTCGGAGTGGATCCCGATTCCGGAGATGTTTTGGGAGTGAATTAGAATGGAAGTGAGCAGAGTGGAGTTGGTGGAGGAAACTGAGGAAAGAAAGGGAATATGCTGGATGCACTAGAACTATAAGATTGCGACTGAATGTGATGATGGAAACAACGAAGCTGCAAAAGCGGAGCCAGCAACAGAGCCATAGCTATTCTGAGCTCTCAGGTGACCTTGGTTACACAGGAATTTATTATTACTTTACTTAAACTTGCATACTCGTAGTGTTCTGTGCACATACCCATGCTGGTAGAACTGTAACTCTCAGTTCTTTATGGAGCCTGGTGTGTGTGTGTGTGTCTGTATGTAGTAATATCCACACTTATTCTTGAGCATCTTGAGCACTCGGTGGAATCCACAACAGCACAAAACTTGTGTGATATACATAGAAGTATTATATGGAGACTTACCAGTACCAATCCCATGTACTCCTTCCTCCGCGCCTTTTTAGTTTCAAGTTTCACTTGACTATTTATTATAATAGTTTACTTTTATACTACTCACTTTTATATAGTTTACTCACATACTCAGATTTTATATAGTCTACTCATATACTCAATTTTATATAGCTTACTCATATACTCAATTTTATATAGCTTACTCATATACTCAATTTTATATAGCTTACTCAAATACTCAATTTTATATAGCTTACTCATATACTCAATTTTATATAGCTTACTCATATACTCAATTTTATATTTATATAGTTTCGGAACACTTGATATAATGGTGGGACAATGTGGATGTACAAAAGTGTATACTTTTGCTTTTTAACATCCCAATATTTACACTGTGTACATATATTTTCTATACAAAAAATCATTCGTATACAGTACAAACAATGTATTCACGTCAAATTGCACATTCTGGTTGGCACACTATCTGTCACCACGAGGAGAATCAAATCAGTGAAATCCTGTTCATTCTACAATTACACTATTTTACTAACCACAAATGCAGAATGAAAAGTGAAGAGTCACTCTCTATTAACACATCTCAACTACAAAATGCACACACATTTAAGGTTGAGTGCAACACTCGAAAGTTAAGTATGTATCTTTACTTATATAACAACGAAGTAAGTATTTATACTCGTGGAGATATAACAACTACTGATACATAAGTAATTATTTATCCACATTATAAAATCGAGACGGTACTAACAACATCGTTTAAGTATTCATCGTTATAGAACAACGGAAAATTCATCCGCATACAGCACAGCAATAACGAATGTTATATATTCAGCTCCAATCCTTTTATAGGTACAACAATATCCTCACGCATATACAACAACAAGAACGAGCGTCAGTCTTGGGCAACAACGTCTGTCCATTGAGGATGAATCACAATGTTTGCGAATGCATTATATTCCGAAGGCTATTCATATACTACTTCATACTACATGTGCTTATTGTCCATTATCATCCGCTAATTACGTAACAATCCCCGAGCCTTCACTGTAAATATTGAAACCATTATCCCATAAAGTTCCTGCGGATTTCCTGGCTTTTAGTCAGGCAATAATCAATCTCTCGAATGAAAATGCACAGCTATACGCATGTACACCTGCTAACGTACAACTTCATCGTTAAAAAATCATATCACTTTCCCGAAGATCCCTGTCTTTACGTCTGTCAGCATCTGTATTACCATATACACGTGTGTATTTTATAAAATGTCTGCTGTATCACGATAGACCATCATTTTTGCGATAAAATTCACATAAAGTTTCATCTGCTGCTCGCTCTCGGTGTAAATGTGAGCATGAATGTATTTTTAAATGCGAACATAAATGTGATAACAACTGCCCTAAATGCCAAAAACACGGGTTGCGCTTTCATTAGATTTCTACTTTATATCTGTAGCAAATAGCAGCTAAAAAAGCAATTTGCAGCACATCTGGAATAAAAACTAGATGAGCAAAGGAAGTCATATACATGATCATCTCTATCTACAGTAACTATTATAGTCATCTGTACACCTATCATAGACCTTGTGATTTAGAAAAATCCTACGATCCGAAAAGCCTGAAAGCGAATAGAGAGAGAGAGAGAGAGAGAGAGAAAATGCAAAGGATCGAGATTAAACGTTTACGCAAGTGCATTCACAAACTTGAAGGTTAAAGTCATGCCAACGGATACGGATTTGGTCCAAGTTTCAAATTTATACTCACTCCTTTGAACGTATT
This sequence comes from Lipothrix lubbocki, assembly GCA_034696945.1. Lineage (NCBI taxonomy): Eukaryota > Metazoa > Arthropoda > Collembola > Symphypleona > Sminthuridae > Lipothrix > Lipothrix lubbocki. The sequence continues at coordinate 23,730 of JAQGAK010000590.1, read as the reverse complement.
ACATTGTAATTATAAGTGAAGTATAAGGACATGATGTTATATAAGGTACACAGTATATAAATGTATGTCTCATGTGTCAGTGGGAAGAGATCCGAATGAAGAAATAGGACGAAGAGTAAATACAAACAAATCGTTATTTCTCTACTTTGGCTCTAATTACTATTCCACGTTTTACTTGACATTAACTTCTCCAGACTCTTTACATCCAATGACATACTTTTTTTGGTTTTGTAACTTTACCTTCAACGTCTTCCCTTGTTTTACCTTTTACACTTGATGTTCAACTCTGTGTAAACGAATACTGAATTTCTTAGCTAAATCTTCAAGTAGGATGTTAACTAAATTCACTGAGGTCACTATTACAATATTACAATTACAAGTTTCCGTACATCCAATCCTAGTAGATTACTCAGATAAAACTTGTGAAATCACTATTAAATCATAACTAATAATTCTTTTTTTATTAATACCTAATCATTAGCAATAAATAATCAACTTCATTAATAATAAATAATCGTCTTATTTAGTACTAAATATTCATCTTTGTAGTGATAAATAGCCATCGTTGTAGTGATAAATAATCATCCTTTTAGTGATAAATAATCATCTGTCACATGCTCTCCAACCCATAGGGAAGTCTAGAAAGATTCGCTGATTGATCTTCTAGTTACACGAACTGTGGGTGATATGATGCAAAACCCACGATGAGAGTTGTTAAAAGCGATAATTTGAGCTCTTCCACATAAAATTACAGTATTTCAGAATGATATGCTTGTGTACATATATATGATTGAAACACAGGAAGGATTTGCTCTGCGTTTCCTGGTCAGGCAAGCAATCTATATGCTGACGTAAGATATGTACCACTTGAGTACTATTTGCACAGTGAGGATATAAAATTCGGCCATAAAGCCTAATTACCCCTTTGCCTGTATAAAAGGGCAAATCAATTAGCGTGTATAGTAACTACAAATAAAAGAGCATTAGCGACCACGAATATAACACAGAATCATTACCATCCAGAAGTTTGTTCAATATGAAAAAAATGAGATTCACATATGGAAGCTTAATTGAAAAGCATGCAAGGACGACTGCAGAATTCAGATTAAGCTATGTTCATCAATCATGAAAACAGGGAACTGTACCTTATAACGTCAGTTTAAATATATCGTATGCTGCAATCGAATTGTTCCGAGTGAATCGCAATATCATCCATAATGACATCGCTATATGTTCCATAGTATAGACATAGAAGCTTAGAAGCTCTCCGCTCTATACACGCAACATCTCCATAAAAATCTTCTATGACAGGCCGATTCCAGGGAATCGTGGAGAGACGAGAGGGTCGCGGACTCCGCCACAAGACACAATCTTTCTTATGAAAAATGCATGTGAATCGAGTCCTTCGGTGCCTTGTACACACACACGAGTGATCATTTATTGAGGAATGAACACGTATTGGAGAATGAACACTTATTGAATAAAAGCTGCCATATACAATATAGTAAGTGCGGGGGAGAAATTACATAACTTGTTTGACTGGAAATAGCTTTCCCATTAAAAGTTTTCCTTTCCTCCCTATATTGTCAGTACTAGTCAGTAGTAGGTTTTGTCTTATCAGCCGGAATAAAAATAATAGAAACTAGTCAATGTGTGTATAGGATACCACAGGAAGGTACTCGGCGAGCAGATAAGAACTGTCTAGCAACTTTATTATTTGACTGTCAATCAGTTCAATGACATATTCCAATAAATTCTTTGCTAAATAAGCCATTTATGTGTAGTTGTGATGGTGTGAACAAATGTAAATATACATATAAGATGATTTCTGTACAAAATTCTAAATTTAGCCTCTCTCTGTTATTTTATTATTATTCACTATAATATATTTATTACATATATATACTATTTAAATCGCAACGTAATGTTTACGGTCAAAAAATAAGTTTGTCATATGTACTGACGATGCGGAAAAAAATAAGGGACGAATCAAAATAATGGAAGACGAAAAGAAAAGGAAGAGACGTGACGGTGCGGCTATAAGAAATCAAATTATTATCGCAACAAGAATGAACAATCATTTCTTATTATTAAATTGCTTATACATACTATATATAGCATCTGCTTGGATGTGCCTCGTCTTCCCTTATCTCTTCCATCTATACATGACACTTGGATCTGATTGTCAGGAGGAATATCTGTATTCATGTTTCAATTTTATAAATGGAAATCTTCATTGACTACAACAGTATTAATGTAATGTACATATGTATTGGCCGCTGGATCGGTAGAGATTAGGGATGTAAAATTAAATGCAACTATCATCGCTATATGGGGTCAATTTTAATAAATATTGTATGTGTTTAATATAGTGATAATAACTAAACTAGCTAGGAGTTTCATCTATTGCGATTTTTTTTCTACTGGGTTTTAAATAGGAAGTTTAGTATGTGCTGAATATTCTTTTCTAAGTTTTTCTTATTTTTACTCTACTATACACCAATGTGACAAATCTAGAGCTACAACTCAAAAATCGTCATTCCAAGTGTTTTAATCAGACCGTCGTTAAAATAAAAATCAAGTAAAACATTTGATTTTGATTTTTTGTCGAAGATGAAAAACACTCGTTTATATGTATCTTGTATACTTATACGTGTGTATCTATGTATCTTCTATACTTACACATGTGTATCTATGTATCTTGTAGTTATACTTATGTACATTATATAATGAGCTTATATGATTCAGCAACATTTATAATATTAAAACATATTATGAGATCATCATCCGTGGAATGTTATTTCATCATATTATTTATGGTAGCGACACACATTATACATGAGGTCATGTGTCGTGTGGTCGTAGGCACTTGTGTACCCAAAAGCAAATAACAAAATGAGCAAAAGACATTATATATCTCCATCTGTAACAGGAAAATCCTTCTGCAAATGCTAATGTCTCTGGGTTTTGGGCCTTTAGGACATTATTAAGTACAACATTGACACGCCGTGGGTGATGCGAGCTGATTTATTTTCAGCTTGAGTTCACCCTGTTTTAAATTTTTCTTTTATTTATACATACACAATATATGCATGTTACAGCATTGACAAGAAATTATTAATACTGAAGCTATATGCAAAAACATTCCATTGACAATATTGAGGTTGCTTTTTGAAACTTGATCTGAACCTATTTTTCATCTTATGGGATTTAAATATACAGATACACGACAAAATAATTCTCTGGTCTCAATCTCTTCATCTGATTTTGTCATTACTGTTTCCTTTTATGGACGAATACGATTATTTTCAGATTCAATAAGCTATAAATTCATATCTACAAATTCCAATTTATGTACACGAACTTATTATGGAAAGATATTGTGCTTATAATATGTACAACACATGTAAGTGTAAGTACATCTCTACCAAGTATATTTGAAGCTGAAAAGGAGTACTTTAATTAGGTAAATGCAAAACTGACAATGAGACGGAAGCAATCTCAGAGGAGAAAGTGAGCTTCGAGCGACGCAAGAGAGCTCTGGCGTGGAGGAAATACAAAGTTGTGAAGTTGAAGTTGTCTATGATCCTTTACAATGTTAATACCTTACAACTTTAATAGCACGAAGTACAACAAAACAACAAAAAGTATGTAGAAATTCGTAGAATTAAATTTGTATAGACTATAGTTACAGTTCAAGCTTGAACGGACGAGCTCACCGACGCGGTGTGATCAACATTGAAATATTGAAAGACGTTCAAGATGAACGTTAAATTACCAAGGGAGTTGAAGACTATAACTGAAACATTGAAATACCATGAAGATGAACGCTACTAAAACACAAGCGATGTGAGCATATAGAAATACCGCGAAGAAGATGCACATTGAAATGCCATGGAGATGAACGCTAAAAGACCGGCGAGATGAACATTGAATTAAGTTCACGATACATGGCCTATTTAAAATAATTAATAGCTTACAGCACTAATGTAACGTGAACTATATGACTGTTTATCAATGCTCCACAAAATCACAATATCACACAATGTAAATATGAGACTTGGCGTATACAATTTGAATAATAAATGAGCAACTTAATCTGTAACCCCGGTGAAAACTGAGATGCATCTTATTATGCTCTTCTACTATTCCTCTTCCTTCTGCCCTTTGGCGCGTCGCCGACCCACAGATTTCATAACAAATATGCATCTTCATAACTTAATAGCATACAACAATGTATCACCTCAACCGACATGTCATGTCCATTATTATATATTAAACAAAAACAAAAGCCAAGTGTTATCCAATAAATTGTCTGAGAAGGAAATCCTGAGCGGGTGGGAAGAATTATTCTTTAACTATACAGAAAAAATCATTCTTTTGACTACGCACACATGAGAAACCCTATACAGAAACACTACAGAGAAACTATATCGCGACTCTGATTCTTCCCATCCAAATAGTCTACATGCTTCTTACATCCATAAAGCTGAATTCGCCGCTGGCGATCATTTAGCCCCACAATTACGAATTTCCCTTTCAGTTGATTCAGAATGGACTCATCTGTTTATGTGCTTTTAGGTGTTGTTGTGGCTGTTGTTGTACCTAATGGAAATTCTATAGGACCCAAACATTACATAAGCATGTTCCATTCCTAATTTTTTGTCCGTCGTGAATCATGAAATATATGGCTCCGCCATTGTAATATACTTATTTACTTTAACACTGCCACTCACATTGAAATTTAACATCCAGACTCCTGATCCTATCGCTGTCTTTATGGGAAATACAAATTCACTTTTAATTTATCATCAATCTTATATGTTTCAATGGATTGCTTGAGTGCGCTTTAGAAGTTATTGATTACATTTATGCAATAAATTTTGTGTTACATAATGCCATTTTAATTATGTAGATGATAGCTTATACATGCCGTGTACTATGCATTTGTATTAATTATTATTAATTATGGCACGCTATTCACGTATTTTAAATTAGCGTTATCAACTGTTGTTTTAAGACTTTTTTACTTCAAGATTTACGCCGTTGCGTTGTTTGAATTTGTTTTTAGTATTTGTAGATTTTTGCCGTCGTCTGAATCTGTTGCTTTTCGTGCTTGCAGAACCAATTTGAAATTAGTATTTTGCCTGAGCAAGTACAGAAATGAAAATCCCATTTACAAGGAACATTGTCAAATTACATTAACGACGAGAGGAAAATCCCACGCTAAGGAAGCACCACATAAACCGGATAATGAAGTTGATTTCTTGTTGTAAAAATAATAGGCACGAATAGTGTGGCAAATGATTATAAGTCTGGCAGTGCTGGAGCCAATTAGATCCCAGGGATTGCGTATGTAGGAAGGTTCAATTTATTTTATTTTATTTGAGTCAAAATGGGGAAAAAACAGTTTGTGGATTTTATTGTGGCATACCTGTAGGATTCGTTAAGCTCAAATTTAATTTGAATCCAAGCTGCGGTCAAATTTCTTATGGCAAAATGGATACTCAAAACATTGTGGAGAGCTCCTGAAGCCCACGTCCTTATGGTAAAGTTATAGCGAATTCAAAAATTTTTATGACAAAATGGAAGTTCAAATCGTTATGGAAAACTTCTGAAGCTCAAATCCTTATGGCAAAGTTCTAGCAAAATCCCATTCTGATGTCAAAATGGACGTTCAAATAACTGCGGAGAGGTTCCGAAGCTCAAATCCTTATAACACAAAGTTCTAGCGAATTCAAATTTTTAAAGCAAAATGGACGCTCAAATAATTGTGGAAAGGTCCTGAAGTCCAAATCCTTATAGCATGAAGTTCTAGCGAATTCAAATTTTTATATCAAAATAGAAGTTGAAATCATAGTGGGAAACTTGTGAAGTTCAAAACATGATAGTAAAATGGAATGGAAGTTCAAATCGTATGACAAAAATGTTATTGGAAGAACATGAAAAATGAGAACAGCTTAGTTGACAGATACGGAGCTGGTTTTTAAAAGTAAAAGTAACTTGAGAAGCATAATAATATATAAGTTTTGTTGTCAGGGGAGAATAATAATAAGAGACACGACGATATTCCTGTCCTTTTCAATGTATCTATGGCTATGGAAGTCTATACACATGAGAACACCATTATATTGTTGAAATCATGAGCGTAAAGATTTCTCAGGGTTCACCATATATAATGTGTACAATGTTTAAGAATCCAAGGAGAGATCGTTGCTCTTCTTTGGACATGCTGTAGTAAACTTCCCCACACGACGACGCCGGCTGTCTTTCCGTTCATAAAAGCAACTACTTAATATTGGCTATGCAATTGCAACTTGCGGAACTTTGTAAAACAGAAGTCCAGCCCATTCCCATTTCCTCACATTTTAATCATCCCTTTTTATCGATGATACGAGTAACAAAGTCATGTATATGGCAAGCCTTTATGCTTTATTCATATGTCATATAAGATATAGAATCTTATTTTACATATAGATGTTCAACATACATAAGAATGTACTTATATAAAATACAAAACTATATACACATACACAATCTATACATATCCTTTGACATGCTGAGCAAACGGTAAGAAATTTTTGAACGCCTTCAGAAAAGCGTTCAATTCATCACCTGAAGAAGGAACGTCCTTTTTTGCATGAGATTGTGATTGGTTTCCGAACAGGGAAATTAAGCCAAGCTTGTTGTTCAACTTGTTTATGTTTTACTACTATACACATTTATTTACACACTTGTGCTCTTGTGCACTAACAACGAAGGCTTTCAGGAAGTCATTTCCTTTTTTTTTTACTTTTTTTTATCATATTTTTCATCTTTGGGCATAAAGTTTACCACCAAAATTTAATGCTCCAAAATCTCAACGGATATGGTATTTAATTTAAAATACTTAATACAAATTAAATATTTAATTTTTCTTAAATTTGCGCTACATTTCATTATTTTATTATTTTTATTAACTTGATTTTAATGGAATTTCAAAGAGACCAGACTCGTTGCATGCTGTAAATACATAATAGGTATGTGGAATTTTGAGAGAATCATGTGCACGACATCAACAGGATATCGCGCCATAGGAAATCAGGAGAATATTTCCTGCCTCATCTAAACACAAACATAAACAACATTAATAGTGAAGCATACACCTTCCATGGTGCTCTCGTTTGTCTCACTACGAAATTCCGGATGCTCAAATGTCAATCATCATGATTCACTTTGCATGTCCAGCCATGTTTAGCCCTTTAAAATATTCAAAAGAGCATTCCCCTGTATTAAACAAATGCCTATAGATATACTATAGTAAATGCTATACACACTGTGTGTTATATGGGCTGTTGGTTGGGGATTTTGAGGAATTCAGCCGTGAAATTTTGTCATGCTTGGGACATTTTCAGTAGAAATTGCAGCAATAATTTTGAACATGTAAATTAACTTTATATATTTTAGTTTTTGTAAAATTATTTTAACATTTTAATTTTCTCATTAATCTTTATATTTATCACGCCATCTTGGCTTGTACCTTTCGTATTACCAATATTGTCTAGAATTTTCTTGATTTATTTTTGTTGAATTTCCTTTCTTTTCGTTGAGTTCTCTTATCAAGCATTTTTGGTAGAGATGTCGATAAATATTTGGGAAAAAATGCATAAAATGTTGGAAGGAACTTGACAAGTGTAACAAAGATAAATCACTGCCGATCATAGCATCGCCATTGTAGCTTGAATTTCTCTGTTTCATTTCAAAACCTACATGGGAACTTAAATTACGTAACTAACACGCTCATTGGTCCTCGAAAGAAAATGGTTCGATGAAGGAGATCTTTAGCATAAGTCCTTCAATACATTCCAGCAAAAAAAGGTTTAAAACCCTAAAAATTCCTTCACTTGTACAGTTGTACAGCATGGTGAAGTACACATATGGAAGTTTGGATACTATGGATACCCTAAAAAAAATTAGACGGGCCCCATCCTTTATCAGTCATTGGACGGAAAACAGACTCAGGGAAGCATTAACAGATTCTAAAATACTCTAACCAAAGGAAGAAACATGTCAAGGCTAAAGGGAATGCTTGTATTTATACTATGTAGACATCTAGAAGATAAAACCGTGTGCTGGTGGATTGAGCATTTATTTATTCCCCTTCAGACATAAACTATAACTGATTGTGAAAAATCATGACAACATTCTTTCACTAAATTTCAATCAATATACCTATAGTTAGGCGAATACAATTTTCGCTCAAATATTTGTGTATTTTCCTGATGAAGCCGCAAGATCAAAAGGGCCGAAGGGCCGTGGTTTGTCTTGTGGATCAGAATTTTTGAATATTAAAATTTAAATTACAATTTATTTTTTAATGCCCATTTTAGTGATTGACGTTATATAGAATGAGAAAATAAATCCAAAAATAAATACCCTTAAGGTTTTATAACATAAGAAATAAATACATGTGGAATCCCTATATGTGCAAACTCCAAATTTCAATATCCTTAATAGTCACGAAGTCTAGAGAAGTTTTTTGTGATTTTGGAGATAAGATTCTCTATTCTGAATTATGGATGAGTCTCTGGGTATAATATTTTAGCACTGTGCTATGGTCAGGATCAGGACTTCTTATCTTCGAGACAGGGCGGGCAATCAGCCAGACTGCATAATAATTTCCTACAAAAACACATAAGTGTAATGTCGAAACTCGTATACTCTCAATGCTTCAACTCACAAGTCAGTCAATGTGAAGGAATTTTTTAAAATCTTGGTACTGCTGCTGGCTATATAAGTTTGTGTGTAAAAAATGTTAATTTATCTATTCCCTTCGACATGACACCAAGCATTTGCAAATTAAAAACATTATTTTATTACTGTTGAATTTACATTTAACTATAATTACTGCAAAATTTAAAATTCAACAATAATTTGCAATTTGTTGCAATAAATCGATCGTTATTTTGTAAATTGCCTTGATAATTACAATAATTTTTAAAATCATACAGCTATTAAAAGTATTGCTGGAATAATTATTACAGCATTATTTCTTTAAATACGTAAAAAACCAAACCGATATTAAATCTCTTACCCTTCCTCAAAAATTATAATAATTACAGCAATTCTCACTCAGCTATAATAATTTAGATTCTTGGTCAACACTATATGTTAAGCCTAATAAATTTATTGCTTTTATTATCATCTGTTAATAAACGAAATAACAGACTCATGCCAAGAATAGTCAAAAAATTCCACACAATTCCTCTAATAAATATGTTACAATATGATTTATAAAATCCTACAAATTACTTGTGAAGATGTATATTTAAAAATTATACTTAAATTTATTATTTATTCATAAAACATGGAAATCCTTATCACTTATGCTAATGCTAACTTTGAGGTTAATATTTACCAACCTCCCAAATATTTCACAAATAAACGAAGCCGTAAATAAGGACAAATGGACAAAATAAAGTAATTAATATAAATTACACCATTATCAATTGCTATATTGCTTATAAAAACAAATGATGAGCTGACGAAGGCGACGAGGCCGACAAAAGTTTATTTCAATGCTTTACACATAGAAATCAAATACATGAAGTTAGATGGATTAATCTGTAGTGCCACAAAATAAATAAGTATTCCCTTTACGTTCACTCAAACTCGCCAACTTTTGCTTGACAATAAAATAAGAGTTAAAAACTTGTGGCCTCATAATAATCTGCAACTTTAGTTCCAGTGAACAGAGCACAGTCGTAATTTTTACCGCAGTTGAAATGACTCTCATCCCAAATTATCCCGATAAAATAAAATGATACTTACTAGGGCATCACACTAGACTAGACAAATACAATTCTCATGGAGGCAAATGCTTCTCATGAACAAAGAGGTAACTTTTGTGGAGAAAAATGCACTTTTAGTCAAGAAAAAGGCTATTTATTTTCATTCAGAAAGTGCAAGCTTTGGGAAGAAAAAAGTAATTTTTGTGGGAAAAGACATTTTTGTGGAAAAAGACATTTTGGGGGGAAATATTCCATTTCCGTGGAAAAGATGCCATTTTTGTGAGGAAAAGACAATTTTTGCAGAAAAAAGGGGGGAAAACGCTGCAGTAATCTTGAATGACAAAAGAAACTTCGGAAGGTACTTAGTAGCAGAAATAAAGGTTCTAAAAGTATAAGCAATTGAAATGGTCACCAAGTTGTGGTATAAATGATTTTGTAGAAATGGAGATCTTGATGATGACTGCGGAACGAGGAATGACAATACGATGTCAAGTCAAGTCAAAAGGAAGTCTTATTTTACAATCGTCGAAGATGGCGTAACAAGAATAGAAGACTATAATATAAAAAATAAGTTACCCATACTATAGACTGTACTATCTAAGTATACCTATATGCTGTAAGTATACCTATATGCTCTGTTAGTATACTTATATGCTGTAAGTATACCTACATGCTCTGTAAGTATACCTACATGCTCTGTAAGTATACCTATATGCTGTAAGTATATCTACATGTTATAAGTATACTTATATGCTGTAAGTATACTTATATGCTGTAAGTATACTTATATGCTGTAAGTATACTTATATGCTGTAAGTATACCTACATGCTATAAGTATACTTATATGCTGTAAGTATATCTACATGCTGGTGAGCTAACAATAGTAATAAATACACAAGTAAATATAGATATATGTAATGTAGCATTGCTTCCACACACAAAACTTTTTCTCCCGCCACCGTCGCCGCCACCGCATCGGAAATTATGCAAAGACTTGTAAAAAAAATGACAGTCACATTACCCACACATGTCATTACGACTGAAGTTGCCATTGGATTTGGCAATGATGGAGTCTCCTGCTCTCGCTTGGAAACAAAAGAATATTCACTATGTTTTTATTCCTGACTGACAACAACCATGTAATAAGGGTGCTATGTATAGTTGTTAGAGACTGCTATCTTTTAAATGGATGACAGCAGAACTGCTACTACTTGCCGTGTTTTTTTCTTCGTTTTTAGCTTCAAATGCGGCGTGTATAATAAATACATATAAAGCAACAGCAGCAGCACAAATAACAACAAAGCAGACCATCTGTCTTATATTCTAAAATTGTCAACAGAGCCATTACTATTTAGGAAACAAGGCTCATAAAATTCATTATACGTGCTGTACGTAGCACTAAAAAGATACTGCCCGATTTCCTCTCAAATAAAAAGAATGTTCGAAAATTGGGGAAATCGCACTCATCCCTGAAAATGCAGATAAAACTTTTATTTTTACATTTTTAGACACACTAATAATTCAAGAGAATTCTGTTGTTTCAGAATAAATTTGCTGTTGCAGTTGAATTTTTGTATGAGAAATGATTTTGCTGTCGGAGATGAATTTTGGTGTGAGAAATGATTTTGCTGTTGCCTGTTGGAGATGAATTTTGTAAGAAATAATTTTGCTGTTGGAAATTAAATTACTAGAAAAGTTGATGACAAGCTTTACACAGTGGGCATGGACAGGAAAGGGAGTGTACACCGTATGCTCGAATGATAAAAACATAAACCAGAGCCGGCGTGATTTTTGAAGGAAATACATACATAAATTCTAAAGTGTCAGAATTTGCTTGTTTGTTCTTCTTGGAGAAAAAAGGAAGATTTCCCATATGATTACAATATTTTTATCCTATAGAAAAATAGAACCTTTCAGATTTCAGGTAGAAAATACCTGCAAATAATCTCCATGTCATCCCGGTTTGAGCTTGTTTAAATTTGTTTATCCGCTTTCAAGCATGTTCATATCTCTCGTTCCAACAAATATGCATACGTACAAGGTATAAACTTGTAAACTGATAAAGGTATACACGTTGTACATTTCATTCGTCCCTATTCATGCCCTCCTTCTTTCATGCATTATATTCATATTTTATACCGTTTCATGCCTTCATGTCTGTTGGTCTGTCGCTCCCGCAAGGTCAACAAAGAATCAATGAAGATATGTGTATAGCCCTTTTTATATTTATAATATTCCCAACATAAATACGGCGCTCTCGAAAGATTTTCTGAAGATGAGGTTTTACACACGGGGAAACGGAAATAGAAGATCTGCTGTTGTAAATATTTTAAGAAGATTTACGCTTAGTTTTTTTTCCCATTCCCCAATTTTTTTTAAACACAGTAATACCCGAAAGTATATAGTAGGTCATAGTAAGGACGTAAAAATAGTAAACACACAAGTATAGTACAACTATACTACAATCAGGCTCTCTTAAATTTTCATCTGTCTGAAAAATGATTTTTTTTAAAGAAGAACCAGAGGAGAGAATTTTTAAATATATGATCTGTAAATGGAGAAACCGTATGCAGTAATATTTGCTATAAGATTTCTCCAGTTACAAAACATGATGTGCTTAGAGAACACACCGGCATATCTTTTTCTCCTATATAGTTATAACTATGGGTATGTAATGTTATACGCGAAATTAAAATTAATAATTAAAATGCTTCTCCACGTAGCTGTAGCATTTACGCGATATCATACGACTGTGTCAGATATCTTATTTGAGCTTTATTCAAATATTGCGGAGGATATTCTTGACTCCTTGGATCTTGGACTCGACCGAACTTATCCACCGAGCATCCAATTTGGAAATTCTTGCAATTACCATTATGCATATTTATACATGACTGCCTGAAAAGCTGGGATGCGTAATGGGGAGGGTGATTATTATATTTTTACTTCCCGCACATGATTAAACGAAGGAAATGCATACAATGTTTACGCGTATATATTCCTGCTCTGCTGCTCGGCAAAAGTACTCCCCGTCGGAATCTTAAAGCAGTTACGCGCTTTTTTACGCTTCTATTTTCTCTAAAACGCAATTCCGGACGGCGGAGTCGGTTCGGAAGCCTCATACATAGCATTTGTACTTTAATAGAGTGAGTGCGGAGGCTTATCTCCAAATTTTATGCATCTGTTTAGAAGTCATTCTTTTTCCTACAAGTATCATTTGACTCTTGTTGCTGCTCTTGTTGTTCCGCGTTCTTCACCGAATCAGATATTCAACTGTGAAATAAAATGGAAATATGCTCCCGTAAGGGTAAAAACTTCTCTTTCTTCAAGTTCTTCCACGTGTACGGCAACTAGTACATCCGTCCAATTCAGGCAAATTTTGCCTCAATTCATTTTCAAGAATTATTTTAGAATTTGTCAAAAATATTTTTGAAGAAGAGTTGCGGAGAAACATTCTTGGGGAAGTTTCTCAAGAGAACATTCTCAGAAGAGTTTTTGGAGACGATTTTTCCCAAAAAATTTCCCTTCGGTAGTCAGTTTTATTTAGGGCAATAAATAAAGTGAAAGATATTATTAAGGATAAAGAGCGCTATTCCAGAGATAATTGCGCTCTACAGCTGCAGTAATAATAGCGGTCCATAATTATACAAGCCATAACATATGGAGAAGCTTGCTTTTACTTCCAGTTGACAAACTGGTAATTATGTCTGAATTTCATTTCCACGGTGTTATATTTTTTGCCTCGGAACACAACTCCTTTTCAACTCCTAATGATTGTTAATTACAACCAAAACTATATATTTCTTCACAGTCTGCATTTTTAGAGCGGGAGTAAAAACTTGGGAAGTATGGTTTGGAAGACTAGAAATAGAATCTTGTGCAATGGATTCGTTCATAGATATATTCATTCAAGAAGAAGAAGAAACTCCAGCTGTAAAAACCTTTTTTGGAGTTTTAATGATTTAATTAAATTCTTGGTTGAATCCCACAACCGCTTCATTGCCAAAGAAAACACGTTTTTTAAAACAAATCCTACCTTGTTGTCAGTATTTAGAAATCCCGAAAATATTTGTAGAATCTACAGGGTTGGCAGATTTTACAACCTCCGAGTTTTACATTAGAATGGCGTTCATGCGTGAAGTGTGGCTGTCAAGTATCAACAGATACTTCCAAGTACTTAACGCAATTATAAGCACATATGAACACTTGTGAAAAGACATTTGTTGAATATATTTAGAATCAATTTTTTCGAAAAAACAATTTAAATTCACTCATTTTAACATTAACTAAATTTTAAATTTCAACATTTAAAAAAATAATACATATTACAAAAAATATATACTATTTTATACCAATTTCAGTTCCAAATTCCAAAAAACTTAAATTTGCATCCCGTCAAAATTAATCAGCGTGTATCGAACCTTTCTCAAGGCGATTTACAAGGAATAAAAACTTCCATACGCAAAATTTGCAAATACACAACAAATCGTAGATCGTGTAAAAAGACCAATGCTACCGATCAAGATCATGCGGAGATTAAACGAAAATCCATATATACACATATATGTAAGTATACGTACATACAATGCAATACGAGGAATGAAGGAATGAGTCATGCAAGGCACAAAAAGTTGCATTACACAATCCTGGAAACTCTCAAAAACTCTCTAAGAGCGTGATGAGTAAGACGAGGATCAAGGCAAAGTCTTTAATTTTAAATCATTCGCCATATTCAACTACCCTTGCACTACATAGTTGTAAGGTTATGTAGTATCATGTAATGTCGAGGAGTAAGACGTAAGTTATTTCTTCTAATCTTAAGTATCGTTTTATTGCATGATTACTGGGTTTAACAATAGAATGCTTGTACTATGAAGTATTGATACTATAGAAGAAAAAAAAACAGCCGGCAACATTTTCCGTTTGGGTGATGTTAGCCGCACAAATTTATTTTCGTCGTATAACAATAGCAGGGCTTGGGGTTTTCATCTTCGATTCGAAATGCTTCTTCACTACACACAAGTGATGAAAGTAATGATACTATAGCTTATTCGGGATCTGCAGTAGTGGATTTGTAATAGATAGTGATCCGGAATCAAGCAGTATTGGGATAGGAACTTAGTGTGGATATCGTATATAAACGATTTTAACAAGCTGATTTGTTATGTGTTCCAATAGTAGCTTATCCGTAATATGTATTTATACAAGGTGATCTGTAACATGTATTTATACTAGGTCATCCGTTACATGATGCTACTTATAGTATACCATAGTAATCGCTTCGTTACATGTTCCAATAGCTTACTGGATCCTTTTTAGTATGTTCTATAACACCGGATCCGTACAACTTTCCGTAATACCGGACCCATAATAGGCTATACTAAAACCAAAGGTGATTCGGTATGATAAAAAGATATCTACAGTAAATCATGAATGAATAAATGCCCACGGAAATATGTCTAAGGATAACAATCCAATTAGGTTTCTATGTAGCATTTTTATCATGAAACCACTTTAGTTTTGGGAATACATTTTTTTAGCATCTAGAAATTGGTTCCATTTAGTTCAGAAAGAATCTCTATAGTTCAAAAAGAGTATCTATTTTGTTCAGAAACATTCTATATAGTTCAGAAAAGAAGCTCACATTTCCTTCTAAAGACAAGACTGAGATTTTTCCCGGTTTCGCCATTTCAAATCAGTTCGATGAAATCAAATATTTACGATTCCGAAGCTTGCTGCATGACATAATCGAACAATTCTTTTGCTTGATTAAGATTTTAATATATCCACATAGCTATATGCACTATCCTTATCTATAACCAATTCAATTAATTTATATAGATTTACCTGAACAAGGCTTGCACAAGATTTCAGAATTGAAACCAAAGGTTCTCCGTTTTCAAGTTAAGTAGAAGAAAGTTTCACAATATATAAATTTCCAGGAACTGGTAACTCCACGGTAACGCTATCTACTAAATTGAAGATTAGCAAGTTGTATTTTTTGAGAAATAGAGAGGTATGCACGTCTATTTTCTTGTAATGATTTTATAGAGACACATAAAACAGAACAACAAATTTTTATCGCAGTATTGTCTTCTTCCACGAATCACCACTCTTCAGCTGTATAGTGAACTTGATAAATTATTGCAAGCGTGCTATAAACATAATTCACTGTACAAAGTTCAATTTGCTCTTGTACGTTTTGTAAGTAAATAAATGTTTTTGTTGACGACGGAAATGTTTGGTCAGGAAAATGAATTATTATTTATCTCAATGATTTCCAATTTTTTCCCAGAGGAATTTACGAATTTTATTTTATTTCAGGGAATTTTGAATTTTATTTCAAGGAATTTTGTATTTTATTCCAAGTAATTTCAAAATGAATGTAAAGGAATTCCAATTTTGTATAATTTTCAGCAATTTGAAATTTTTATTTTAAGAATTTCTAGTCACACCACCAGTTGCTGAGAATGAGAATAAACACAGAGGAACTTCACTGTTGTGGATGAAATTAAAGTAGAAATATTTGCGTGAGGAATATTATAAAAATATGGGAAAAACAACTGGTTCGAGGTGAACGGAGCATATAATACGGGTATAGATTCAATTGAATATTGCTGTGTGAGTGAGTCGAGAGCTCAAGTGCTTTATACTATAAATAAATAATGACGTGACGAAGAATCTTCTCCCCTGACTCTTCCACACTGTGTAACTGATGATGAAGCTATGAGCGACCGAGCCTTGCAGAAGTTCTACCAGTGGGACAAGCCTGCTGGTATAAACGTGTGCAGCATATCTGAATTTCTGAATAATATTGTCAGCATCAGCACCACCAGACTACTGCTTCTCCTATGTTGTATACTGCTGGATGAGATGCTCTCCTGTATAGTCAGTTTTTCCCTGTGCTCTGTATTCTGTGTATTGTACTTAAAAGTATCTCCCTCCAGAATATATACGCATACAGATAGTAGATACAGACCTTTAACACACATGTGCTATTCTTCCCCCCACTGTACACATAGATAGATAGATATATTTTATGCACTTTTTCACAAACTCCTATCTCTCTCTCACTCAATATTTATCAACTGGCAATGATCCTCATTCCTATCATTATATAACATTGACCGTAATATATTTAGACCAGTGAGTTTATTCCTGACGAGCGGCACTATTCCATATTTATGACTGCATCACCGTTAGAAACAATGTCTGACCATTTTCATCAGTAATTTTCTCACTCTTTTTACTGTCACGAATTTTTTAGCATTATTTCGTTGATTATTTTTTACAATTATTTTCCAATTTTGTTAAAAATTATTTTCAAAGTTTGTTATATTTGCTTTCAAAATTTGCTATATTTGTTTTCAAAATTTGTTTTCAAAATTTGCTAAAATTATTTTTTAAATTTGCTGTAATTATTTTTAAAATTAATTTCAAAATTTCTTTAAAACGATGTCGAAAAATAATATTATTTTTAAATGAAAACCATCTATAAGGCCGCTCAACTCATTCCTCCTGAGGTCGGTCGGGTTGGTTAATCTATTCTGTTAATGCAATTTTTGTTGGGGTTGTAGATGGTGTGAAATATTAAATGGTGCAATATTTGGGTGTGTGTTCATACAGATATAATTTAAAGGTTTAATCACTTGGCAGATGTTTTGGCGGGTAACTGTTTGTTGTTTGACTTATTAGATGAATATAGATAGACTGGCAACACGTAAGATATTCGGTACAGTAGTTTAAAGTTATAATGATACAGCGCTTCTGCTTCTAAATCCAGATGAATAACGTTGAACGTCGCGGTAATGTTGCGAACTCGGAAGTCGGGAGGCTTTATCTCTGATTTGCTGTCAACTGTTGTTTTGTGATGAATCAATAAATTTAAGGAGGAAATGGAAAGCACGACTGAGGACGAGAAAGTTTAGCTCTCGACTTTAAAACAGTATGTTGTTTACTATATTGATGTGTGTCTGGGTGTTGAATGAAGTACTAAATGTCCTTGTATTTGTGTATCTAATGGCAACAGGGTGGACAGTCGTCGGTGACTCGGTGACAAAGTAAGGAATGGTGCGAATTCAACGGAGCCCGCTCTTCTCGGTGTTGTTACTATCTGCCTGTGTAAAGTCCTGGATCCTGACTGACTGAACATAGTTGACCAAGCAATGGAACATTATTGGGGTTTATATCCCGCTATGTTAGACTCAACTCAGAACTCAGACGGTTGTGGTGCTATATACTTCTCGGTTCATAGTTTGTGTTTACAGTTCCTTCGCCTTATTGCACTCACTCGCTATGTATGTGAGACTCCACACTTCTTTTAAAAAGCCTGCTCTGGAGCCTCTGGAGCCTCCGTAATGCCCACAATCATCCTATATTATGTATACTTATACATTCGAAGGGCATGTTCTTCCCCAAAAAGTTTTCGCTCCCTACAATTTAAGTACATGAATGCACGTCGTGGAACTGAACTGTGGAACATTCAAGGAAGTAATATTGGGAGTCGCTGGGAAGTTGAAGTTGGTTCCGACAAGCCGTGAGTTTTGTTCAAGTTTTTAACCAAAACCTAAAAGTTTTGCTGGATCGCAGCGCAAGGACAGAGACTACGGCAGGAACTTAAATGCACGCACGTCCTCACACACACTACTGTCAAATGTACGCATCCGGGCTTGAAATGCCCCAACATAACTTTTTATAGCTATAGTATAGTTATATCTGTAATATAAGTATCCATATAGTTACAGAATAGCTATAGCAGGCATACCTAGTTACACTAGTTATAGCATGTATAGTTACACAGTTACACTGTATTTATAGCGCGTATTGCACAGTATCGTTATAGTATAGTTATACCATGTATAGCTATAGTATAGTTATACCATGTATAGTTATAGTATAGTTATACCATGTATAGTTATAGTATAGTTATACCATGTATAGTTATAGTATAGTTATACCATGTACAGTTATAGTATAGTTATACCATGTACAGTTATAGTATAGTTATAACAAGTATACTTACAGGGCAGTTATAGTATAGTTATAACAAGTATACTTACAGGGCAGTTATAGTATAGTTATAACAAGTATACTTACAGGACAGTTATGTATAGTAACAATATAGTTATGGTTATAGTGGCTTGGAGAATATTATAATTATGTTGAAGATGTACATCTGAAGTATACAGCAGCACTAAAAATTTAGTCAGTTCAGTCATTCATGAAATATGCAAGGCACCAAAATTAAAAAGGAAAACTTAGGTAGGATGCAAAAAATTACACAATTAGTAGTTAAGTTAGTTAGTGCACAGTTTGGTGAGTTCACAAACGAAAATTAGTATTGCATCTGAACTATCTGATGTAATGTATACTATACAGGCTTTAATACAAGGGAGTAGATCTTTGAACCAAATCCGTGCTTGTCAGGGAACCACAGACTCGCATGTCACAACAGCGGTTTAACAAATGCATCCAATATACATTTATTTGCTACATTATATATAATGTATAGTCTTTATTCAATAATATTACATATACCGGAGTATTGTTGCATGCACTTGAAATGACTCCAAAAGTGAAAAATAAGCTTCTATAAGACCTATACAGTATAATTATTCTATACAGTTTTGTGTAGTTGAAAGTTGATACACATCAACGACGGCTTTTGACATGCAATGACTTTTGCTATCGCCACGCACGTTCCCCTGCCTTGCTAAATTGGGAAACTCTGACCGTAAATAATGATGGATTTTGGAAAACATGAACGTTTATGTGGCTGAAGGATTTACATTTTTAATACAAAAAATCTGATTTGAGGAAAAACAGTGAATTGTAAAATATTCTTGATTTTAGTAAAAATATATGTATCTAATTTAATATTAAAATATTCTTGATTTTAGTAGGCAAGTCTTATTTTAATTTTTTTAAATAATTACTTGAATTTAATTTTTAAAATATTTAACAAACACAATTCTTGAAGGTAAGTAATAAAAATACTTGGCTTGTATAAGTTCACAACCCTTCTTCACGCGGGTCAAGCTATTAGATGCAGTTCAAGTGTTAAAAGTTAAAATGTTATAACGTAATGTGTTCATTGGCTTTCTTTTTTATCCCCCAAATCAACTTTTTATGCAAAATGCGAGGATTCGGGGTTCCTCGCTTGATAAAAATCTTGGATCCACAAGAAAAAAAACTTTATAACCACAGGACTGTCTGCTAAAGTTTGCAGCTCTCTTTCTCTGCTGTAAAACAATGCAAATGGAAGCTTGTAATATAAGAAAATGCAGTAAATACTCTGTTGTGTGGTGGGGCTCGTCAGAGATCTTCAAGCCGAAGTAAAGTACTTTGAATGTTTGAATACAGCTCCGCTGTTTAAGTCCGCGTGTGTATAATCTTGAGCACACACATGGGAAGCATGCACTTTTAGTGTTTAAAATAAATTTCATATGTATATAGAAGTTGCATATAGTATAACATTACATCCTCTATATGTATACGTACACTTAAATGTATATTGCATGTATAATATATATAAAAAAGGATCTCCGGTCTAAATAAGTGCTTGCTACATAAATGTAATATACATATACATATATGCATTAAACTCAATATATATTTACCGAAGGGGGAGTCACGAAGTGTATTTTTAAAAGACACCAAATGATACCGCAATAAATAAGTCCCTACCTATTACATGCTGGAAAAGCATAAGAATACAACAAAGTTTCTTTGTAATTATTCCATTAACGCAAACAAGGGAAAAGCTTCGCAGTTTGAAAAAAATTGCGATAGTAAATAAAAATACGTTCGCCAGCCACCATATCACAATATGCACAAACGGGGCAGTAGTATAGAATGTATAGGTAGGTATTAAGTATATAAAATTAGTCAACGAACCCTGCGAAGGTATGAATAAGAAGCATCATTTCTATTGAGAATTTTCTGTGGAAAAAAAAACTCAGACAGGCGATGCTAAAATTGACAATACGTACTTAACAACTAGCACTTCCTTTAGACATTTCGTAAAATAATTGGGAAATAAAAATTTATAATATAATAACATTTAAAATTACAAATTGATGTACTAAAATGACATTTAACATACAAATTGACATAACGATTACTATACAACATTGAAAATTAAGGGGGAAATTAAAAATAAATAAATGAAATAAAAGGAAGAAATATCCTAAAATTCTTTAAAACACACAAGTGTTATATAGCAAAATTAGGGCTAAAAATGCAGAAATAGTTAAAGAAAGTGCATAAGGGGTTGCAGAAAAATAAATACAAAATCCTCTACGATCAAGTAGAAGTTTATATATATATAATATTAAAGGGACAGTTGTAGTGAGATCTCTGTATTTTTGCTAGCTTTTACAATGGAACAGACGAGTCCATTTGCCGGCTGCATTGAGGGGTTGGGGGCTCGAACGTAAACGCACGAACTGTGAATCCTTTTTCTTTCATCCACACTATATGGATATATCTGTACTATGGAAAGAGTCTTGGTTGTATTTAAATGCTACGGAGAAATCATGTTGAACACGAGAATTATTATTTTTAATTAAATTAAAAAAAACACTGTTGCAGAAATTTGCAGGAAGAATGCTATTTAAATGAGAAAATTAAAAAAAATATTTAGTATTCAAACATTTTGGAGCTATGCAATTTTCTAAAAATTTTGCCTGCAATATTATTGAGGAATACAGATTAACATTGTATGAGGAGTATGAAGGAGATGTAAGAACAACCAAGTGGGGAACTGCACATAAAAACGTTGCTGAGTGGAAGCTTCACCTATAGAGGAATTCAGAGCAGAGCACAAGACTTGTCAGACCCTGAATTAGTAGTTCACTCATCCTTTATAAGCTCCGGCGCCAGGGAAACTATTTCATTGTCAGCAACATCTCCCGCGTATTTGCAATAAAATGTGGGCCTATTTATTTCTGGCAGTCAAGCAAAATAAGTTATATTATGCTCTGACATTTGTCCATGCGGCGTATGCAAATAGTGTGAGAAACTGCATCACACACGCAAAAACACAAAAATATCTTTCCATTAGAACTCCCTTTTTAACGTCACGCTGCTCCGGCTCCGCTCCTGCTAAATCTTATCACACAAGAGAACTTGTAAAAAGCTCAACAATGTGATTCACTATTTATTTTTACTACTGCCGAATTATCCCTTTAAGCTTTTATCAATTGTGGCATTAAATTTCAGAAAGCACTTATCCGCAATATTCCTTCCTCCTTCAGGATTAACGATGAGTTAGCACGTGGAATTCCTGAGGCGCAGTGGAAAAACCATGATTCGAGAGGCCGCAATGCGTTAGCATCGTAAACAAATTGCTTCGAAAAATTAGCATATATTCTTTGGATTATAGATTTGTGTTGGGAATTTTGCAGATATCCAGTAAAAAATTTTAACTTTGTGCATAAAAATTTTGTCAATTTTAGTTGTAAAAATTTTGTCAATTTTAGTCGTAAATATTTTGTCAATTTTAGTCGCAAATATTTTGTCAATTTTATTCGTAAATATTTTGTTTGTGAGAACAGTTTCCTCCCTTTTTAATTGATTTATACATAATTTCTCACTGGCGTCATTTTTGCTAACAAAACTGATATCTAACTCGACGCATCCTTTATTTTTGTAAAATATCATCATGGTTACGGGTTTTGCAGCACCACCACTGCTTGTTTAAAACAGTTGAAAAAAACTGACGGGAAAAGTCAAGGAAAAAATGTTCCGTGTTTTTTTTGATTTTTCACGTCAGTTCACAGTCGTCGCTCCGACGAGCGTCAGCATTGCTGTGACTGTCCCGCGCCGTACTGAGGAGTCCCAAAAGGACGAAACAACGTTGTCTACGGCTATTTCGGTGTTAAATTCTTTGGAGATCGGAGATCCCAGAATTTAGTTCACCAGTTTTTAGTGTTTGTGAGAACAGTTTCCTCCCTTTTTAATTGATTTATACATAATTTCTTACTGGCGTCATTTTTGCTAACAAAACAAATAATTCTATTACTAGTAATTGTATAGTTTGTACATTATTTCTACCTTCTATAAAAAAAGATGCGTTTTTCCAAAATACTGGATGTAGAAGGACGTCAATCTAAAGGTCCTGCAATCGTCAGAGCAGATTTGGACAAAATTTACCATTTTCAAAATTTTGACCCGTTTTTAAGGGGAAATTCAAAATTTTGACGATTCTATGCTACGTACCATTTTTCATTCAATCCGGACTGGGAATATACCAATAGCGGTAAAATAGGATTTATCCACAGGATTTTTAACTGGCTAACACTTAATTAATTTAACAAACACAAAGTTGCGACACGCATCTGAAATCCATATAGTGGCTGACGTTCTGTACAAAAAGGCTATTTTTCAACCCAAGAGCACCACGGCGTGTGCCTAAATGATTCAAAACTTTTACAGTTTTCTTCTTGAAGCCATGATAGACGATGGAAATGTCTTTGGGTTACCTTTAAATTTCAAATCTGACAAAAATATTTTAATTATAATGAGGTACCCGGGAATTTGTAAAATTAGAAAAACTTTATCATAACTTATAAAAAGTTTTGAGTTTATATTAGAAAAGGTCTAAGACTTCGGGATTATATAGGCAAAGCCAGCTGGGGTTATTAAAAATAATACGCTGCGTAACCTTTCTCGATAAACGGTTTTTTTAAAAGTCCATGTGCTGATTATATTAAGGTACAAAAATACATAAACATGAACAATGGTTCAAATATGATAGATAGAGCTATTACCGCCTGACATTCCGTAAGGTGATATATGTTTGCTAGTTGGTACCAAAAACGTCACACACTTATAGAAAAACATTTTTAAGGCATTATATAGTTGCTTCTAACTCATGCAAAAAATACTTGAACTTGAACGCGAAAATGCAAGTTCGTGGCCAAGTATTTTTAAACGCTGACTTGAACGCGACCATGA